>OX401408.1:43559931-43702431 GCA_947846245.1 Cerastoderma edule
GAGGGAAAACACGGAATCAGGTGAGGATTTGTTACAGCTGGGTTGTCAGGCAGAGAGTTGATAGCCCCGGTCTATTTTATACTTGGAGGGAAAACACGGAATCAGGTGAGGATTTGTTACAGCTGGGTTGTCAGGCAGAGAGTTGATAGCCCCGGTCTATTTTATACTTGGAGGGAAAACACAGAATCAGTAAGGATTTGTTACAGTTGGGTTGTCAGGCGCAGAGTTGATAGCCCCGGTCTATTTCATACTTGGAGGGAAAACACGGAATCAGGTAAGGATTTGTTACAGCTGGGTTGTCAGGCAGAGAGTTGATAGCCCCGGTCTATTTTATACTTGGAGGGAAAACACGGAATCAGGTAAGGATTTGTTACAGCTGGGTTGTCAGGCATAGAGTTGATAGCCCCGGTCTATTTTATACTTGGAGGGATTACACGGAATCAGGTAAGGATTTGTTACAGCTGGGTTATCAGGCACAGAGTTGATAGCCCCGGTCTATTTCATACTTGGAGGGAAAACACAGAATCAGGTAAGGATTTGTTACAGCTGGGTTGTCAGGCACAGAGTTGATAGCACCGGTCTATTTTATACTTGGAGGGAAAACACGGAATCAGGTAAGGATTTGTTACAGCTGGGTTATCAGGCACAGAGTTGATAGCCCCAGTCTATTTTATACTTGGAGGGAAAACACAGAATCAGGTAAGGATTTGTTACAGCTGGGTTGTCAGGCACAGAGTTGATAGCCCCGGTCTATTTCATACTTGGAGGGAAAAAACAGAATCAGGTAAGGATTTGTTACAGCTGGGTTATCAGGCACAGAGTTGATAGCCCTGGTCTATTTCATACTTGGAGGGAAAACACAGAATCAGGTAAGGATTTGTTACAGCTGGGTTGTCAGGCACAGAGTTGATAGCACTGGTCTATTTTATACTTGGAGGGAAAACACGGAATCAGGTAAGGATTTGTTACAGCTGGGTTATCAGGCACAGAGTTGATAGCCCCGGTCTATTTCATACTTGGAGGGAAAACACGGAATCAGGTAAGGATTTGTTACAGCTGGGTTATCAGACACAGAGTTGATAGCCCCGGTCTATTTTATACTTGGAGGGAAAACACAGAATCAGGTGAGGATTTGTTACAGCTGGGTTGTCAGGCAGAGAGTTGATAGCCCCGGTCTATTTATACTTGTATACTTGGAGGGAAAACACGGGATCAGGTAAGGATTTGTTACATATAGATTTCTCTCCTCATCAAATTGTGGTTTTAGCCACAGATGCTTGAAACAATCTTCGATAATATCCCAATATATGCTCTATATACTATTCTCTTGGGATAAGCTAAGTTTATTACGGTTTCACTTTTAATTCCAGGCATGTGTGATAACTCGTGACAGAGATAATTCAACAACAGACATCTGGCCAATGAAATCTGCCGGTGACTGGTACATACTTCAGACAAATTATGACCACTGGTCAGCTCCGTTTTTCTTGGATGACCGACGGACACCAGGAAATAGATGTATGAAGAAATTATCCCAGAAGGTAAACACCAAATTGATTTTATTATGGAAGTAACCATGTAATGTTGCCACACTTGTTCTTGTATTCAAGTTCATAATTTCACTAAATCAATTGAAATGGACCTTTTTCTAAACACAAAAACATCACATGACACATTAACTAAATTCAACCTTTTTTTTATCAAGCAGGTGATATCATTCAGAAGATATGATAGATCATTTTTTTAAAGGCTTTCTTTGGTTTTAACCCATTACAAAACAAAAAACGACATTTTACCATTTTGTTGCAGATAAGTCTGGAAAACACTGTTGGAAAAGGAGAATTTGTTTGAGCAATTTCTCCTTTTTTCACCATGTTTATTTCTCTATCAGAACATTTGTTTCCAATTTTACCACATTCTCAAATGTCCTCTGCAAAATCTTTCAATTTGGGACTGTCAGAAATTTGGCTATGGTAAAGAGTTAAACTTCCATAGATGTTTTCAGGAACCACTGTCACCAATGGTGAATTTGCTGACAGCAAGGATTACTTCCTATTTGTCTTTCTTTTCAATTATCAATTAAAAACAGAAATTTAGATTTTCACTATACCCCATTATTCTCTACTCTAGCCTTCAACTTGGAACTGCCACAAATTCCAACAAAGGGTGTTTGAATGAGGAAATTTGTGCTTATTCTCGAATGTTTCTTTCTTGTTTACAGGGTGTCAGTTATGCTGGTCTATTTGATGTTCTTTCCTCACAGCCTGTGTTGAATAAGGTATGTAGACATCCATCCGCTTCCTTTCTTACTAAACACTCAGAAGTCATACAATATGGACTTGTTTCAAAATCAGAAATAATGATTATAGATTAATAAGAAATGAGAAGGCTATCCTCATCTTATTATGACAAACCAACCTGTAGTTTTCACATCTAGAATAGAGAATACTCCATCAGACCTCTGTGAAGATCCTGAAATGATGAACAAGTTAGTGCTCTTTGGTTTATGCTTGAGAAACACGTTAGGGGAGTGTACAGGTTTTTACACTAAAGGTAAAACATGCGCAAGTGCATTTATTGACATTACCTATGTATACTTGATGAAATATTCTGTTTATAACAATTCCAAAATATTTCTTTGAGTTTATTTTTTTGTCATGGTATTTCTTTGTATATATATAGGAGATTGCTTTTTATTAGCTCACCTGAGCACAAAGTGCTCAAGGTGAGCTTTTGTGATCGCCCAATGTCTGTAGAATGTCGTGTGTCGTCTGTCGTGTGTCATGCGCCGTCAACAATTTCTTTAAACATCTTCTCCTCCTAAACCATTGAGCCAATCTTAACCAAATTTCACAGGAATGTCTGTTGGGTGATGCTCATCAAAAGTTGTTCAAAGAAATTGATTCCATGCTGAACTTTGGTTGCCGTGGCATGAAAAAGGGGGAATTTCTGCAATTTTTAAAAAATCTTCTTGTCTGAAACCGCTGGTCAGAATTCAGAATAATTTCACAGGAATGTTCTTTAGAGGCCTTTTTTTAAGAGTTGTTCAAAGAATTTTGATATCTCAAAAAATATGGCCGCCAGACTGCATTGAACTTTGAACGCGTTTTTGTTTTCACTATATACATGAATGCTAAAATTTATAACTTTACAAACATCTTTTTTCCAACCCTCAGGGCCAATTTCAATGAGATATCATGTGAAGCATCCCTAGTTGGAGGGGAGAAAGATTTGTCGAAAGAAAATTAGTCATGTGACCAAAATGGTTGCCATGCCCATATTTGGTAAAAACCTTAAAAGAATCTTCTTGTCACAAACCACTGGTCAGATTTCAAAATTATTTCACAGGAATGTTCTTTGGGGGCCCTTCTAAGAAGACTTAAATTTTTCTAGATGTCTTGAAAAATATGGCCGACAAGGTGCATTGAACTTTGAATGTGTTTTTGTTTTCACTATATACATGTATGCTAAAATTTATAACTTTATAAGCATATTTTTTAAAAACTTTAAAAAAAATTATATCTCAAAAAATATGGCCACCAGGGTGCGTTGAAATATAAACCTGTTTGCATTTCCACTATATACTTGTATGGTAGAATTTTTAACAAAATACATCAATATCAATTTGGATGTGCAAATATGCCAAAATGATAACCACAAAATGGCAACAATAGATCATGCTTGACAAAAGTGCGGGCTGATCTTGGTACCTACAATCTTAAAAGTAAAATATTCAGTTTGCGCATTGTAAGAATTATGTAACATTTTAATGTCCCTCATCAAGCATACAGTGTCAAACTTGTAAAATGGGAATAAAAAAAAGGTCACTACATAGAACTACAAGAAACTCTTTGTAAAAGTTAAAAGCAATGTTTTTAACTATTCTTCAAATAGGTGGTAATCTCAGGTGAGGGGTTCTAGGGCCATCATGGCCCTCTTTTATTTAACATTATTTTATATTGTTAGTATCCTATATCAAAATTTGAAATGGCGGTAATTATTTTTTGAATTGTTTTTATATTTTTGACAGATTTGGGTATCTTGAGACTATCAATGCATGTGTTTGTAGAGAAATGTAGATCTATACACATTTTGTTTGTCTCCTTCCTGAATGTATCCAAAGTTCAAAGATCACATTAACACATGAAAAAAAGCAAGCATCTTGAAAATTAACAGTTGTTCATTTCAACTTTATTTATTTTTGAAATTTGATTATGTGTTTTTACTCACAGGAAAATTGATAGTACATGTATTGCCCTCAGGAATGTAATTCAGCACTTTTATTTTCCATTAATTCTGAAGCAGAAACTCAAAAAAACTAATGAAATAAAATTTTCTGTGTTTGCTTGTTTATATATCTTACTTGACTTGAAATCCTTTATTTTTTCAGTTGACTGTTTACACAGCCTTGATGCAAGTGGACACAGGTCATCTAGAGACTTGGATACAGTACTGTCATGATCCTTGTTTCCCATGGTAACTGTCTCTATGGATACACCACTGCCTTTTTTCATTGTCTTCCAGGGAAACCAACTCAATTGAAGAATCATGCGATGAGATTAAAAATGCTTTCCACTGTTGGCTGCTATATCTAGTCTGGCTGCTATATCTAGTCTATCTATAAGTTACCCTATGTTGTTGGCAGCCATTACTTTATCTCCATATGATGACTTATTGTGGTAAGCAACAGAAAGGAGTGCTGCATTGTTTACACCCCTGTTCATTTGGATTCTATAAGTGCTCATAATTAAAAGCAATGGTAATTAGAGATTATAAAAATATTATACAATTATTGTAACAAAAGCGGAAAACACTCGAAGCAATCAATTTTTCCTTTTGTGACAGTTTTGTTCTATCTCTTATGCTTCAGTTGCCTCAAAGTAAGTATGTATGAGTGATATGGTTACATCTTTCAAATGTCAATGTCCCTTTACCCCTTACTCCATAATGCTTTATAAACCTTACTGAAATATAAACCACACCGAGGATAGATTGGTCCTAAGCTATGTGCACACTGCTGTTTTTGCTGTTAAGAATCTCATTGGATCAATTTTTATTTTTTGTGAAATCATGGTATTCATGGGAAAGTGTCTGTAAAAGTACTATGCAATGCTACAAATAAAAAATGAGAGAAATATTTGTTAAATGAAATAGATTAAGAATTCCAAAATAATTATGTGAAAAGTGTGGTTTACATATAAGACATTGTTTGCTTCTCTCTCTTGTAATATGTAAACCTAATTGCACTTATGTATTCTTCCAAGTACTTCACAGATGTATGATAGAAAATCTGTCATTTTATTGCTATGATTATAATTTCATTATGTTTTTTCTCATAATGATAGTTATTAAGGAAATTAGGAAACTTTTTCAGGATGAAATGACTTTAAGGTTCATCTTACTTTACTTTATTTATTGACATTTCATATTTTGTACTGTGATCTTTGTTATTTATTTCAATTTTCCATTTTCTATTAAATAAATTACTGAAAATTCGAAAAATTGGCTGTTGGTTTTTCTATGAATATACCACATACATGTACTCTTTGGTAAGAAGGGGCTAGAAGGACTATGTAACCCGACTATGTAACCAGGAGGCAACGATTTAAAGTAGAAACATGCTGAGGAGAAAATAAAAGCATTCATTTGCTTGCTCAGTATACAATTACTTATAGGTAATTAAGTATTGTGTTCTTTCTTTTAAAGCAGCCTTTGAAGGATTTCAAAGATTTCACTGTGAAAAATGTGCTTTTGAAGAGCAATTTTCCATTTTCTCACAATGGTTTCGATAAAATAAAAACCAGCCCAAGGACTTACTTTTTCATATATCATATCTATCTGTTATTACCTTCAATTTGAACCATAAGACGAAATGGCTAAAGCTATGAAGAATGGCTGCTTTTCTTGCATTTGTATGAGCAAGCATTTACCTTCGACTTGGCTGTAATGATTTTTTGTGACTGGTTCAAATTGAAAACGACAGCAAACACTCATGAGATTAATCGTATACAATATTTCATTTGTGATATCGGACATATTCTATGATGGTTGAAATTGTCCATTAGGAGCAGTTTGTCATGAAACGTTCCTCTTTATACATAATGCACAAGAAGCTTTCCTTACCAAACTTGTAATAGTTTTACCCATTAAAGTGTGTTTCAATTGCTGAAATATTGATACACATTAAGCCCCACATTTAACTTTCTTCCGTTTTGAAGGTTCCCAGAATAAAGGGTCATTTTTGAACAAAGCATATTACAATTAAAGGGGAACAGTCATGCCAATGCTCGTTCGACCTACATGGGTCCCTCAACCTTCCAGGCGAATTGTGTGATATCCCTTCAATAAGGTTCCCAGACACGATTAACGGCGTGGCTTATGCCGATCAATAACACGAATAGATGACAATTTTATAGAGCGAAATCAATTAGAAACAAGAAGATATTAAATGAATTTTAACTTTTGTCTGATGGGAAATTATTTCAAGAGCGGAAGTAAACTTTTATAATCGGTATGTTGGACAGTTTTATCTGGGACCAATCGGTGCACCCCTGCTTGAGAAAAGTTGAGACATTGAAAGTTGAAAAACAAAGAAAGAACGCTTTATCTATACACAAAGCCAACTTTGTGATAAGCTGATATACGGGTTTATACTAACAGAAATGGAGGCAAAGCTTATTGAGTCGAGAGATATCTATGTAAATCAAAAATGGTAGGCTATCAGGGGCTGGGCTTCGTGCGTAAACTTATTTTTTGCCTCGCAACCTTTCACCGTGAAACCCTTGATATGTCAGTCGGTATAGTCGGTTAACTAACTTGTGTCACAAATTTGGTTTTTCATGAAATCAGATCTATAATGATTTATAAGCATTGTATCTAATAGCTTTTATTCCGTGACATAGTCATAAACTATTACAAAGTTGCAATAGAATTACGGACAGCATGCCCCGACACCCTAGTTCAATGACGTTATCTTCAAATAGTCTCAGCCATGTGCCTGGCTACCCTCGACCATGATACTCTTCGTACCAGAGATAACACGGCCTTATGTTTGGAAAACCCATTTCCAGGTAATTACAGGCAATACAAGGTTAAATCATAGAAACACTATGATATGATATAAATTATAATGAAAATGGCGATATATAACACGTACGAAAACATTTAACATGTTATACGAATAGTAAATCATGCAATCTGAATTGCCGATAAAAATGTCAATTAACCCTTATAACTCTTTTTTTAGAACTTTCAAGTAATAAATAACATTTATTGAAAAGATCAATGTGGTTTTAAATAGATATATATATATTATTTGTCATAGAATAGGTCTATTTGCATGGTGTGTTGTAATAAATGATCATTCGATAACTTTGGTAACATATTTATGATTTAACGTATCCGGTTTGTCAGTTATAAATAAAAAGAAAACCCTTTCCTTACCGTTCCGTCGCACGAGCCTTTATCGAAAGCAACAATATGGAAATCAACCACGCAGTATTTGTTAAATAAGCAAATTTCCCCTTGTGTATTAAAAACTGTGATATAAGAAGTTACTTCTCAGTGTTCACGAATTTATTAGGCACTATGCCCTTGACTGACTGACATCCCTGAGTTCTGACATATTTTTACATAGACAAAGAAGAAAGTGTTTAGTTCGGTCCTACTGGGGCTCTCAGAGTATCTGGCTTCCCTTGTCTTGTTGCGACAAAGTATACCATTCTGTACATAAGTTCAATACCCAGAAGGTCTACCTTATCTTCACACCAAAGGCAATATTATTGGCAGACTAAAATGTGATATATGTGCCCCCTCCAACATGTTACTCTTACAACATAGCCCGCTTCAATTGTTTTTGAAATATTAACAATATCAGCTACCCATAAGTAATGACTAACGGTCTAGAATGATAGTAGTTACCATTCCAGTATAAATATTCATTTCTATATCGCAATACAACATAAAATTAATTAAGTATTTTAAGCTTTACTTTCTAAATTCAATCTTCGGATACGATCTGAATTTCATTCGGGAAATCATCAAAGAAGAAGAAGTATTTATTCTTTGACACCTGGTCCTAGTGCATGGTCTACTATGAACAGAACGATGTCAATGAAAATCGTGCGTGATTCACGAAAACTGATCCACATCGATCCAATCAATAAAGCTTGACGATGAAAGCATATGCTATTTGTTCTATGAGTGTAGTACCCCCTTAAATAGTACCGCAATAGTTCGGATGAATGATTGCTCACGATGTGTATAGAGGTGTCCGAATAGTTTGTAAGTGATTAGGCTATCTGTCCAGTATGTTGCATGATAATTACAAGGGTAGGCCCAACTGCCATTATTATCTATAGTAAAGAAGTGATATGTTTCTCCTCGATGGTCTGTGTCGTGAGTCGGAAATGTTATCAGACAATGCATAGGAATATGATCCGGTGACCCGAAGGCGTAACGGAAAATAAACTGAAGCCGTGCCCGATAACTTTTCCTATTCAAAGACGCCAATCATCTACATTTTGTATTCTATTTATCATGTTACCTTCATGGATTCTTCTAATCAAACAAAATAGCAACAAAATACGAAATAAAGGAAAACAAAAGACAGAAAACAAATAGAGAATGATGCACACATGACGTTTTATGACATGACGTGCATGACTTCATGATTCGTCATGTGAGTTATTTATATATATATATATATATATAATCTGATTATGGTTAGTGCAGGATATCACAAAATGTTATACAGCGCCCTGTTATCGGTCCGTAAATTACACTAGTGACAGGATAAGAATACATATAAAAGGTAGAAAGACCCTTACTTTTAGAAAACACAATCAAGTCGACGCAAACACAGGGCTTGAAGGTCTTTAGCCATTCTTCTTATACGCTATTTCAGGACTTTTCAACAACATTTGCGTAATATATTGTTAAGCTTTATGGACAGACCAGCTTTTTTTTACATATATATATATATAATCTGATTGTGGTTAGTGCCGGATATCACAAAATGTTATACAGCGCCCTGTTATCGGTCCGTAAATTACACTAGTGACAGGATAAGAATACATATAAACGGTAGAAAGACCCTTACTTTTAGAAAACACAATCAAGTCGACGCAAACACAGGGCTTGAAGGTCTTTAGCCATTCTTCTTATACGCTATTTCAGGACTTTTCAACAACATTTGTGTAATATATGGTTAAGTTTTATGGACAGACCAGCTGTTTGATACATAAACTAGACCCTTATGTATGAAATCAGACATGTCCATTGTGACAAAGGTGAAAAGAAGGCATATTTTTTTTGTAAAAGTGATCTTTCGCCTGACGGTTAATGTCGATGCTTCCTGCGTTGTTTGACCAGTCCATTCGAGAAGCTAGATGCATTCCTTTATGAATAAGTCGGCTCAACAGCATACATGTATCTGAAAGTAAAACTGCTGAGGCGATGTGGTTATAAAACAAAGCGGAAGATATTATGTTCATTTTAAAACATGTTTGTGGTTTCTTTTTTACATGTTTACGGATAAGGAAGTTGAAGTAACATGAACTCGTAATTGGGGGAGCACTTGTGAAACTCTTACGAAACAGTTTCTCATCGATAAATCGTTAGTCTTTATCATGGAAAAACTATCTTCCGTATCAGCGTAATATCGTTTAACCCTTAGAATGCTGGGTAATTTTCTAAGAATAAATTGTTGTGTCGTCTGCTTTCCAAAATCATAAATGTTTGTTTAATTTTGACGAGGAGAGATACCCAGAGTTGAAAACAGATTAGATCACAGGTCACTTGCCAATTTACTTGGCGGTTGGCCTGGATCTAACCTTTTTGCACAAGCGTGATATCTGTTCCAGCACTTTAATGGATAAACCCTTTTCTCGACTCCATGCTGAAAGGCAACAAGTGTCTTGTCAACTATATGTTGTATAAATACCTTCATTGATTTGTTATTATTCATAACAATACAACCCTAAGCGTGTATAAAGATCCTTTGATATACATGTCATTATAAAAGCGACAGTAATGTGTGTCTCTAGAAGAGTTGTCTTACTTTCCATTGTTAATATATTGTAATCTTTTACAACCCCTTAGCCCTTTCCCAAACAACACATTTTCGACTGTCCCAAATTGAAAGAGTTTTCAGACGACATTTCAAGATGTGATGAAATTGAAAAATATTTTTAAAATAGAGCAGAAAACCTTGTGGTAAAAGGAAAAATTGCTCGTTACGAGCAATTTCTCCTTTTCCCACAATGTTTTCTAAAATGTCGTTATTGTTTGGGAAAGGGTTAAGTCTTCTTATTTTAAGTTTTTTTAAATCATATTACATTTTCAACTGTCCTTTGTAATCGTTTTAATTCTGGTACAAACAAGTTAAAGTAATAAGTGCAGTCATATATCGCGCAAGTTGAAAGACTTGTGTTCACATGATAAAGATATATTTAACAATAACTGATGCAAGCGCACGTTTTGTACTATTCGTAACTACCAATGGAAATGTTTTTATCAGTCCAAAATGATTAAACAGATGAACGAAATAAGAGCTTCATATACGAATTAAGTTCATTTTAATCTTAGTTGTTAGGAGTAAAGTTACTGGCTAACAACATTAGACACATTAACAAGTTAGAGAAACTCCTACTTGTCCACCTTATAAAGAAATCTAAGCAATGAAGATCGTCTTACATTGTGTTTCATATTATTTAACCTCATACTATCTGTAACAGGAATTGAGCGAAATAAAATAACATATTGCCTTGTGTGTTAGATATAGGATATTACTAGGACTACACAAACAATGACAGTAATTGAATAACATCACACTGCTTTCAAACGCCATTACAAATTCATCCCTGTTACAATCTAAGATCTCTTCGAAATGACTTTAAAACCGTTGAAAACAACATAAAGTTTTACTCAAAACGAAAATAACAACACAAACATGATGGCGTACATGAATATCAGTCATTTCAATACCATATTGTGTCGCGATCACTTCGAGGGTTCAATGCAATACTATGGTAAGTGCTTCATTTTACTATAGTATTGGATTGAACCCATGACTTGATCATTACACACTCCAACGCTACGTATGATGCAATGAACGGTATGCAATGAAGCATAGCATCAGGTGTTAGGTTTCATGAGAGGACATGCATCGGTAACGTTTATCAGTTACATATGATGTGTGTCTTTTGTCGAACTACATTTATTTACATCGTAATATAGAGAATAGTCATTTTGTAGATTTGTAGACTGACTTTGTCAAGATGTTTCATGAACGTCTTCTCATATGCTCGTTTTACCCATAATGTGGCATATCGTATAGGAAGATACAATCGTGAAAAAATGGCATTGCTTGTGACAAACAATATCTCCTTTTGTCACAATTGTTTCTTAATGCCACGATAAGAAGATATCGCTTACTATTGAAGAACTGTTGTCTGCAGATATAGAGAATAGATGATTGGTGTCGTGAATCGGGAATGTTATCAGGCAAGGCGTAGGAACATTATCCGGTGAGCCGAAAGCGAATCGGATGATTATCCGAAGAGGAGCCCGATGACATTTCCTATTCAAAGACACCAACCATCTATTCTATTTGTCCTGGGACCTATATGGATTCAAACAAACAAAAAACAAACAAACAAACAAACAACAAAAAACAAAGACCATTGAAATAAAACACGAAAAAAAGTGAAACAAAACAGAAAAAAAAATCAATACTGACACGTGTGCACAGCGATCACGAGATTTAGTGACGGATATCAAAAATGTTGTACGGCACCCTGTTATCGGTCTGTAAATGGCCGTGGTGACCGGGTGAATTGGATCCTTAAAACATTTTTAAGATGGGAAATGTCTAATGAAATAACACATTTTCTTATGTCGTCTATAACAGGAAAATAAAGGTCTTCTTTAATACAAAAGAAATAATGACAAGGAAAGTTTTTGATTGTTTTGCACCAATAAAACCACTTATATAACGAAAGCACAAAGACCCATTGTAACCCCCTTTCTCACCATATCCCATTTTACTCAATCTACTACAGAATACTTTCAAAACCATTTTGACAAAAGGATGCATTGCTCATTATGAGCAATGCATCCTTTTGTCAAAGTGCGGTCTGCGTTACTATATAGTAGACACATTAGTTTCATATAAATTTATGATCATTGCTGCTGTTTTGATCCTGGACCAGTCACAGAGCCCGTATTGGAGAACAGGTAAAGTTGTATCCGTCTACCTATGCTCTAAACAGTTTTCTAAAACCCCGCTTACAACAAACTTTCGGAAGGTTCACAGTGTTCTGATGACACATACAAGCCGATCGTCTTTATCGACACAGATCTGACTCTCCCAGTCGTAAATACGTGTAGATTACCCAGGGAGCAATAGAGGGAAGCCTACACTCCGTCGTTTGACATTGGTTCTTTGTATTATATTTGAACAGGCCCGATAGCCATGCACACACCTGTCCATGCATAAGGCTGACAATTTGCTCAACACGATAAATATGGTGAACTGGTTTGGATAGAATTAGTTACACGATTTATCAAACCAAATCAGGAAGTCAACATTGTAAAAACGCATGCATTGAGTAGCATAATTGATAAAAATAAAACCCATTACACCACATTTGAATAGTTTGTCATGTCGCAGTAAAAAGGTTTGACGGGGGCGCTTAACAAGTGCGCGTGAAGGTGAAGGAATATTTCTCCATTGCAGAATTGTTTCAAAAACTATTTTCATTGCATGTATATCGACATAAATATTCAATTTTTCTTTGCTGTTAAGTCAAAAGTAAGCAAAATGTCAACAGTATATCCATATTTTGATACATTTTCGTTTTATAATATATATTAATGAATCTATTCTCTTTTATCAAATTCCTCATACGAAGTAGAGAGGCTTGAGTGTAGACCAAAAGCAGTCGAAAATTAACCATAGTTTCCTTGTAATAGTATATAGAAACTAGAAATCACGAAGTCCAAAGGAGAGGAACAATCCCCCGAGGCCACTTCTTTGTCTCACTTCCTGCTTAACTCGTCTGATGACATCCCATGAATCTATATATAATAAGAAGTAAGAGATTAAAGCACGCTCGAGTCTGACAGGTTTGTCTGAAGTAGACAATTACGTCGACAATAGTTCATACAACAATACATTGGATAACGTTATATTACACATTGTATAATAATCTGTTTACATTGCGCGTATTTTTTTAACGCATCGTTTGTTTTAGTTTCGTCAAGCTGAAGATGATTTTATTCAACCAATCCAAACCCGGATGCCAAAAAGTAGATTTAATTTTGTACTCATCGAAGGGTTTACTTCGATCTCCAAATGAAATGAAAAAAGAAGAAATACACAGAAAATAAACTAACTAACTACACGACGCTCTGATTTGATAAATCTGAAGCACTTACTATAGTACTGCATTGAACCATCGAATGGTAGCCGGCCTAGGAAATCCGTGACAATAAAGCATATCTCTGGTAGATTTGAGACGATTATGACTGAACTAAAACACGATCATTGTGAACAAATTCTATAAATATCACATTGGTATAACTACAGATATTCAACTATGAACAGAACAGATATTTATTTTGACCCAAGTACACGACAAACAATAAGGGTAATAATAATATATGCTATCATGGATATACATTGTATCTGTATTACAACTCAGAACACCATCACCATGAACAGAGAACTATGACTGCCTTAGATGCAGCTGTCGATCAACGAAAGGCTGATCCGGAGCGATAAGTAAGGCTTTCTCAATACGGCCTGTTTTCCCATACACCAGTCATGTGATCAGATTGGGATTTCCCCAACATGTTTATAGCTATTGAATAGTCTTTAAATAACGTCATTCAAGGATCGTTTCACATACTTCATTGGGTTACAATCTTCAAAACAGTTTGGTTTAAGATTGGTTCGCATCGAACATTGTTTAACAATACAAAGAGCGTTCATTGCAATACTATAGTAAGTGCTTCACATATGTGAAGGACTTGCTGTAGTATTGAATTGAACTTTTAATACAAATACTGAACTGTCACAAATTGCTTCATACAGTTTGTTGGGATACCTTTGAACACTCTAGCCTTCGGTTCGTTTACGATGTTATTTATGTGATTTAACACTTTGATAAATATTACCGGTCACGGAGTGTGTTTTGGATACCTGTTACAATAGCTAGGATAACATTCATCCCCACTGTTGTACGACCTCGACTTTCTACAGAAAACGACAATGGGGCTATACTGGACCCTTCTACTAGCGATGCTTATCAGCAGTTTGGAATATTCAATGTGTGTAAGTACATGAAGATATATACAGTACATATGTTTATTCTTTTGGATTAAATACATGAAGCGTAGCGTGTTGAGCACACACCATGAATCGTATATGGCCTTTTTTACTTGTTTAAAGGCACATGAAAGGATATGAGTACAAATAAATTAGAGGGAAAAAAAATATGGAGTCCTTTCATTATGTTCATAAAAGTTATAAAAAGTAATTTTTGAATGCTGTGAGACCCTATTTAATTAACCCCTTTAACATTTATTTTGTGCGTAAAATATAGTTGTCTCCAATTCAATCATGTTTATTAACAATATGTGTGTTTACATATTTCATATAACGAATTCTGATTGGTCGGTGCAAAACTGTGTGTATGACCAGGTCAGAGGTGAAGAATCAGGCAATCTGAATTATTCAACTGAAAGATCTGGGTTATTTCTCGTTGGCTTTCACGTTTAAGGTGTGCTGATGGCTTTTGGTGATAATTATTAGAACATGACCAAAGGTTTAACAAACGATATAGTTTGATATAGCATTATTCTCCTTTTAAGTGCCTTGAACCTCGTTTTCTTCTAATAACCCGACATATGGAAATTGTTAACGATAAGATTTTCTTCCTTCCAGACCAAAGACAGCCGATGCGTGCATAATGCCTACCCGCCTCCTGAAAAGTAAGCCAATCTAGGTCTTTATGAAACCCACAATATGAAACTACGGGATGAGCATTGGCGAGTTTCTTTAGTCTACTGTTTATTCTTTAATCATTTCTCTTAACCCATTGCCAAACAGTAACGACATTTAACCACTTTGTTGCAGACGACCATGGAAAACAATTTCGGAAAAGTTGAAATTGCTCCTGGCGAGCTACTTTTCCTTTTCCCGAACTGTTTTCTGCCCCTTCAGAAGATTATTTTCCAATTTTATCACATTTTGAAATGTCGTCTGAAAACTCTTTCCATTTAGGACAGTCGAAAATTTGGCATTTGAGAAAGGGTTAATCTATTCTGTTTATATCGATTTTAACATCATCTATTATGTCAGATGCTTGTGTGGCTTGAATGTGGTTTTACGCTGTATCCAACAATATATTGGTCATATATCGGGGGTCAGCGCTCCTTTTAATGTTCTTCGTATTTCATCACTAGTTCTGCACATTATTGCTGACAACAAGAGTCTTTTTCCTCTTCTCTATACATCTTAAATCTTTTTGTACCATACATGTACGGGATACATGTTTTTCAGATTCCATAGTCTCAAAAAATATTTTATAACCATTTTATAAACCAAGAGATGACGGATTTGTCAGTTTGTTACAAATAAATACATGCGTTTTCGTTTTAATATCTCCTAATTACAGGTTTAAAGTATCTTCCTATGATATTAACCTTGACCTACCTCCAGAACAGAGATGGACGCAGTTGGCCAAGGATAAAGCAAACGTGGTATGTAGACTAACGTAATTTATATCTGCTTACTTCATCCAATCTTCCGTAGGAGATCTTGTGACTGGTCGAAACTGATCACAACAGTATACAACATACCACAAAAGAAAATCTTTATCATAAAGCTTAGAAACAATTGTGACAAAAAGATAACTTTGCTTATAGGAGTTAATCATGTAAGGTCCTTTGGTACTCTCTTCCATTTTGTTAAAACGACAACTCATGAACGAATTGGTTGACTCACGGAAAAAGAACTTATAGCCCTATTGTGAAAAATTTCCCAAATTGACGTTGACGAAACATAGATGGCAACTCCCTTATATGAGCAATTCAATTGTCTCCAGAAGATTAAGAAATTACCGTAACCCTTACATCTGAAAGGTGACGTTGTTTCTGTGAATTGAAAACATACATGCGTTTAGTGTAGAATTACAGGTAGGACTCATGTTCCGTTTATGTCTAAGTTACTGCTATTCGAGGTACTCTTTTAATCTTAATAATTAGTTCTACGGAGAAATCTATCATACGAACTTTGTGATACAGGTCCTCATCTGTTGACTGTTCGAATTCGTTCTTTATAATTTAAGGATTATGTTAAACGTGTTGTTCGAAAAGTGCAAACGACTTAATAGTAAACACGTTATTAACCCTTATAGTGCTGGAACCGACTTCATGTTTATTCAAACATATCAGATCAAGGCCAGCCGCAAAGTAAATTGGCAGCTGGCCTGTGATCTAACCTGTTTGCTACTCTGGGTATCTTTCCTCAACAAAATTAGGCAGATATTTAAGGTTTTGAAACGCAGACGACACAAACATATATTTTTAGTAAATTACGTAGCATTCTAAGGGGTAACGAATTCAATTTAATTTCATATTTAGGATAACAAGATAAGAAATACCCCTCTGTTATCCATAAGTTCTGCATTCTAGATCAAAGATGTCATCCAATCTGCCTATGATATCCTGAACAAATACCATATCGGGTTCCTAATAAAGGTTGTCGAGAGAGTATCGGTAAGTAAGGGTAGAGCAATTAATCTATTCTTATGTAATTCATTTCGTTAATGTTTGTTTTGGTAGGGGTTTATGTTGGTACAGTATCAAAAGTGTGCCTAAATATATTGTGTATGTAAAGCAACTTTTTTCTAGTGGCATATAACAATTTCCTTGTTACATTGAATAAATATCACTGTGGGAAAAGGGGAAATTCTTATCAAGAGCTTCCTAAGTTTGTCAAATTGATTTCCTAAAACGTTTTGGTTGACGTTTTAGTCTGTTATACCTCACTTTACCATATCTCCGACACAAAAAAAATGCACTTAAAAGCATCCATCCTTCTGTCTCAATGGTTCATACAAAATATGACAGAGAAAACGGCTTTTTTGTTCATGGTAACTTTGTCATCTGCTGTTTCTTTGAATCTCAACCATTAATGGCTTCACACACGAAGAAAATTACATATACAGTGCCTATGAAGGAAATGGTTAAAGCCTTTACCGTTAAAGCCTTTACCAAAATGATGGAGAAGGAACCGAGAACACCAGAAGGGGTTTGGCGCACCGTTTTTAGGATGACACAAAACCAATCTTGTATAAAGCAGGTAGTTTTTTGTCGCCTGGTCAGATTGTTGTCTAAAGAAAACTATCATAATGTAATCGATTGATATTCCCAAATGTGGAGTGGGAGGGGTAACTACTTATAAACCCCAAAAGGTCGATCTCAATCTGCCATAAACGTGACCTACATGATTGTATCGTTTGTGTTTGATCGATATCTTCTTTCTTCTGCTTTAAATCGGAATACCATCTATTGACGAAACAGAATAGATAAGCACGATTGATTGCCATTATTCAGAATACAAACACTTGATTGGCAATTTATATATAAAGATAAGGCTTGTTCATTGCATGAGAGTTATTTAATCTGTAGTTTTAAACAAATGATATCCACAGTGTACGCGTATAAACGAAAAGAGACTCTGCTTTTTTATTCTACAGTGTGTAAAATCTTTAAATGAATATATGTTGAGATAATGTTTAACATAAATCATCCAGTCATGTTCTAGTATTTCTTGGACAAGTATATGTCCCTTTGATAAAAAATCTCTTTTTGACAATCAAAACAATTTTTATTTTCACTTAATCTATTTGTATGATTGTTTCTTTTGTTCAAGACAGTTTCGTTGACTTTATGGGATTATTCAAATTATGATTTCAGTTCCTAAATGATCGATTACCTAGTCCATATAAGGAAGAAATCAAAGGAATAGCAAATGCAGCAAACATGTCTGTCGGTGAGTTTATTATTCCCTATTTAAAGCCACACTTAGATCTATCTCAATGCCGCAATGTTTAAAAACAATAGCTCGCTATCCACCATATTATGTAAAACACTAAATCGCACCAGATATATGTAATCGAAAAAGCACACTTTGTGAACATGTAAATTGTTGACAGAAAACACACCGGAATTAAATATTGCGTAAAAACTGCGAATGGTGTCTTTGATATTTCATAGAGAAATTCTTATAAGGGTTCTTGTTTGCTTGTTCTTTTTCTTGTTTTGATTTTGTAGGTCTACACTGCACATGGCTATTCAATCTGGGTAGAACCTTACATGTAGGTGATCTGTTAGTAAACCGAGTGACGAAATCGAACAAAGTCAAAATCTATTTGAAACTGGGTTCAACGAACTTTAAATGAACGAAGCGGGACCGTGTAATTACAGCTTCACTACTCTGACCACTAGGCCAACCATTTGTTCTTTAGCATGATGTTTCTTCATTTGTCTTTATGGATGGCCTTCTGATTAAAGATGCGTCATGTTCTAAATTCATAATCTATATGACGTGCGACGTGAGAAAACCCACCTTATGGTTTAACGCGCAATAATCGATAAATCGCTGTCAAAGTGACGTCATTTATTACGGCGTTGTTTAAGTTTCACCGCTGTTTTCAAACGCGATCTATTGTTTGAACATTTAATCTTTAAACCCTCGGTAAAATGTCCCAGTCTCCGAAGGAACTGCAGTTAAGAGTAAAAATCATTCTTCATTCATTTACTAAAACATTTACTATGATCGGCCTACTCCTTTTCATTGAAATCTCGGCCGCGATCAGGAAAGAAAACATATCAACAATGCTACCAACAAATCTTTTCTCATTCTTCTATACCTTGTTTAATCAATTTTTTTAAAACTCATTCTTAATTGATTGCGTGACTACATGTAAAGTATGACAAATCGCCTGCAGATTATCAGTCATTTGTTCGAGTATTCAACTTTTAAAACCGTGATTGCAGCAAAACTGACTACCGCGTCGTTATGTCTGACAATTAGATTTACATACAACTGTTATTGGATTTCTTTATTCGCTTTCCCTTTTAACAATTAGATTCTATCATGATATGTATAAATGTTATATATTTATACAGTCGTTTTAAAATTAAAGTTCCCCTTAGGTTTAACAGTTATGTCCTTGGATTTTTGGAATTAGAATCATTCTTATCAAACCACTCTGAAAGAAAACCAACCATATCAAAGGACTTGTTGGAGGATGATTTCAAAGAAAACGACAGCGGACACCCAGTTACAGATCCCGATCACGGAGCTTAAAAAAGGCGGGGCAAAAAGACAGAGAGGTGAAACAAACTTCCGTGAAAATGGAATAGTTGTCTGTGGTGAAACGTTACCACTATTCCACGACATATCCATTGATAACATGAAGAAGCTCCAAAGGCAAGAATGCCTGTGGAAATGCACCGGTCACAAAACAGCACACAGATTAGAGCATTCCACATTTGACTTAAGTCAAAGCTTGAGCCTCTAACACTATGCTCGACCAACGGGATCGCTCTATCCTTTTTCCTTAGAAAGATCCAATTGTTTGGAGTCCGCAAAAATCTCCAGTCAAAGCAGGTCAATTCCCCGAATAGATGAGGATCAGACCATCGGGAAAGATGGCAACAAGACACACGGACCAGACACCGTTATCTCCTTGATACTGAGTTATGGAGAATTATAAATGAGATTACAATGCATATTCAATCAATGTAGATAACTGTCGTGTCACGCCACATATCTAAGTACAGACAAAATCCGTTCCACAAGACGTGCGCTCTTTATGTAGTTCTCTTCTTTTTTGACTGACATTGTTTTAATAAGTCATTTCGCCATTTTTTATTTGTGTGTCACCCATAAAGAGTTGCATGCTGCCTTCGATGAATAGTGTCCTCCATCGGTTATGACATACAAAAAACATGGCTAGTTTTACTGAATACGGTGGCATGACTGGAATACTTTATTATAGTGATATATAGACAATAGATGGTTTGTGTCGTGAATCGGAAATGTTATCGGGCAAGGCGTAGGAATACTATCCGGTGGGGCAAAGGTCAATCGGACAATTATCTGAAGGCTATACCGATAACCATTTCTAGAAAAATACACAAATCATTTATTCTGTTTACCCTGTTCGTGATATTGATTCAAATCAAAAGTCAAAAATGAAAAATTAAACATGAAAAAAGGAAAAAACAAAGCTGAAAATCTACATTAAGCGACAGGTAACATGTAGAGAATGGCGTCATATGTCATAACGTACCTATGACCTTATGATTCGTCACGCGGCTGCATGTTATATGGTAAGTGTCCAACAGTACAATGTTATGTGGCATCCAGTTATCGGTCCGTTATTCGCATTGCTGACCTGATAAAATTGACGCTTGAACAAACGCGATTTCCGTCACCTTTATCAATTTGATAATGCATTTTCTAAAGTTGTATAATATAGGCTATTATTTTTTTCAATAAACAGCTTACACTGTATTTATTTTGGGGTAAAATAATAATTCGTCGATGGCTACTTAATTTGGAGGATGGTGATAGGGTAGCCCAAAAAGGTAGTATATCAAATGGATGTTTCATGTAGATCTCGGATTCACAACTCATTTTGACTGAAAAATATCTTCTTTTCCAATACGGAAAAACTTGTCTTCAATTATTGACTGAAGGACAATTACCGCAATATAACGCATGTAGGCCTATACTCCGCAATTAAACAAATATGCACACACATAAAAAATCAATTGAAATGATTGGCACATGCAGCTGTGTGTTTTATGCGTATACTAATGAAAGATAATGTCTTCAATAGAACTGGTCATACTAGGTGTTTAATTAACTTTGACTTAGCTCACATAACGTTAAAGTGTCGCCGCAACGACTCCGAAACTAGAGCTCAGCTGGCATATGTGACAACAGATTGTTGGCACATTTATCTTTACATGTTTTGAAGGGTGTTCTTCGAAAAAGACTTATCGGCTATTAGCAAGGATCAGGAAATCTCCAAATCCCAATCGGTCCCAGATACGGCCTTCCCTCCAATACTTCTTCGCTACCCCCGAGGTGAAAAAACATATCTGTGTCCTTCATACTTTAAACCATACATTGTGCTTAGATTACAATATCAAATAAGCCTTGAATTTGACATCGCATAAAATACATTTTAAATATATTTCATTTTGTTTCTGAATTGTTTACTTTCAATAACTATTGTAGAAAAAGTCAAT
Organism: Cerastoderma edule; assembly: GCA_947846245.1. NCBI lineage: Eukaryota > Metazoa > Mollusca > Bivalvia > Cardiida > Cardiidae > Cerastoderma > Cerastoderma edule. The sequence goes on from OX401408.1 coordinate 43,581,271, forward strand.
CAATTTCAAACATAAACAGGTTGATCTGTTTGATGTTTATCATCTTAAAAAACGATCTGAATCTTCAAGCCTCACAGTTTATGATGAAAAATGTTCAATGTTAATAAAACGCGTTTCAATAAAAAAACAATACTCCCTGATTTCTTGCAATCTACCATAAGCGATTAAAAATGGACCACATGTAGTTGAGATAATCGGTTCTCGTGAAATAAACGTGTCATTTGTACTTCTCAATCTAGCGTGCCGATTAGTTTCCATAATCAAACCCGAAATACACACTACAGACATGGTTTTACACGGGAATTACAATTAACGGATTAATTTTGGGATAACAGAGAAACATGTACGGTTAAATGAAGATTTCCATATCTGTCTGTGATATCATGACCGATTTTTTGCCAGTTGCAATCGGTCCGACACAACCGAAATCGGTCCAAAACCGGCAATTTCCTGATCCTTGGCCATTAGTGAAAAAGATAACAATGCTGCCCTTTTCAAGTAGAGACCTGTTTATTTCGAAGGTTTGACTCATTAATAACGTAAGTCCATGTCAAAAGTGAATATTGCGTTTTGTTGACCGCTTGATCTGTACTGTTTGATTTCCTTTGATGTAAATATCATTCCACTGAATTGGATTTTTTAGTTACTTTGAATTAAATCTAAACATGATAGTTTTGTTTCCTAAGCTTTGGCACCAGGATGAACAAGAAAGATGTTTCCATATCAAGAAGAGCTCAGATATGGTAACTCGAAAATACAAACGTCGATTTAGATTACGCCGTTAGCCAAAACGCTGACGTCGCGTCACTCGCGTGATATTTCTCTACTTACCTGACGTCTTTGAACGCTCATAGGAACCGTATTTTTTGACGCATTTACATGAGACTTATATCATTTTAACAAAGGAAAATCGAACTAAAATAATCGCTGAAAAAACGAAAATCGAAAATTTTGACCATAAGGTGGGTTTTCCCACGTCGCTCCCCATATATATGCCTTGTTGAGCGTAATACGATAACAGTTATGTTTTCATTCCTCTTTCACAGCGGAAGTTTTCATCTTGAACATCGCATACGAAGTTACCGCCCTTTGCACTTCGATTGTAGCCCAGGATAATACTGGGAAACTATACCACGTGAGAAATCTGGACATGGGGATTGCAGAAGGGTAAATTGAGGGTTGAGTGCAAGTCTTTAGCAAGTGCATTACTTCCACAAAGATCTTGAAATAGCCTTCCGTTAAAATATATTTCAGCATTGCATATTTTAATTGTTGTTTCTTCACCAGATAACCTATACAAGGCGATAGCAAGTCCTCAATATAAATGAACGACAAAAGTGACCTGCTTTAGTCTTGAATTGAATTTCTTCTAATTAGTGTGTAATAAATGTATTCCAGCATAATTTGAGGTCTTTAGTAGCCTAAGATAGGCAACTCGCAATTTAACGCTTTCTCTCATCTAAACGTTTAACACCTACCACGTGGCTGTCGACAAAAGACACTATTATGACAGAATGAAATATTTCTCTTTAACAACACTTTGATCCTTTGGGCAAATGGTTTTGTACTCTAGATTATAAACATGGTATCCTATTTCATACACCATAATCGGTGTCCTATGTTGTTTTTAAATTCGGACAAGTCAAAATGTTTCCATACTCACAGGAAGATCAATATACCTCTGAGCTCATTCAGGGTACACTACATCTAACACGATTATAGAGAGACTCATCATCTGTATCAAATCAAAACATTTCGTCTTAGTAGTATTACATCTCAGATAATTCTTCTAGTATTCCTCTGCATGTTTCCATAATAACTAGGGTACTAAAATTGAATCAACACAGCATCCCTCTATGATTAGGTAAAATCAAGATGCCATTTTCCCCATTTTAGTTCCCCGAACAATACTAGTTGTCCAATCGGCGACACGCTAAGGGCGGCTACAGTCAACATTAATTGGAAGAAAGGCGGGAAAACATTATATCAATCAACGAATTATGCGGGATACATCGGAATACTTACCGCTGTTAAAAAGGTTCGTGGTTCTCTATTACTATCAAACCTTAAACACCGTTTCAACATTTTAAGAGTTATAACGCAGTAGGAGATAAATCTTAAACGGTTTTTTGGTAATTTTCATTCCAGTCAAGGAATTAGTGGCTTATCAAATCGAGGGTAACAAATGTCAAGCACTTGCTATAGTATTGCGCTGCACCATCGGAATATCACAGTAAATTGATTAACTGCCATCGACTTCCTTACATTTACTACTTACAGGACGCCTTTAATGTATATGACGTTTTAAGTCAAGGAAATTTGCCACATTTGGCGATTTTGTTTGTTTCCATATAATAATTTCTTTACCCTCAATGGTTTGTTGACACCCTTTATCATCTTTTATCTATTTCGATAATGCTTATCGTCTCCTTTTGTCCTGAGAAATTTGTCTTTCTATGACTTTTCCCTGATGGTATCCTATAGGTTTCTCTACAGATGTGCTACAATGTGTTTACAGTAAATAAAGGATTGCAATATGTTTTACATTGCAGGGTCGATTCACGTTCACAATCAATGAAAGAGAGATTTTAGACGGAGGCTATATAGGTAGGTATTACTCTTTAGTTTTATATTTATAACCTTATTATTAATGAAATAAGTGAGTTCTAGCAAAAAAGCAATCTGTTTTCTAAGATTGCATCGCAAATATGGCTGTCATGGGAATATGTAACTAGTGTGAAATAAAAGTACCAGTACATAATAAAGTATCCAGAAAACAAAAAAAATCTATTAAACCCTTTACTAAAGGCCAACTCTTTGACTGTCCCAAATTGAAAGAGGTTGCAGACGACGTTTCAAAATGAATTGAAATTGAAAAATAACCTTCCAATATGATAGAAAACATTGTGGGAAAAGGTGAAATTGCTCGTTAAGAGCAATTTCTCATTTTCCCCTCGTTAATAGCAATTTCTCCTTTTCCGACAATGTTTTCCAGATCGTCTGTAACAAACTTGTCAAAGTCGTTAGTATTTGGTGATGGGTTAATACGACAAGAACAATTGTGACAAAAAGGATAAATTGCTCGCCAAGAGGTCTCTAAGGTATTCTACAGCAAATATGTTAAAGATGAAATATCACGGAACACTAATTTAAACCGAAATCGACCCAACGCATATTTCAGGATTGGTTAAATGGTTTTTGGACGGGACTGGTCGGTTTATGGGGTTTGTTAGCCGAGAAACAATGGAGAAAGCCGAGAGCTTTGACGAGGCAATTAAAATGTTGACATCAACGGAGCTGATAGCCCCCGCGTATTTCATTGTGGGCGGAAATTCTTCGGGACAGGTTGGTTTTCCTGCTACTTTTTCATAATATCAGATGAATTATTTTATAATCATATTAACCCATTACTTCATAATACCTTACGTCGACACAACCGCTGCAGAAAACATTAGATTGTCCCTCGTGAGCAATTTATTGTTTTGTCATAAACGCATCCACCTAATTTCAGAAAGGTTTATAAGTTCCGTCTACTGTGGTTTTTTATTGGGCTTTTGACAATTTCTTATAAGAGTGGGGTTAGGAATAAAGCCGTTTCTCTTATTAAAGGAAGTTTTCAGAAATACCATAGCAGTCAGTATACCAAAGCAAAACCTCGACAGTGTATTCAACAGACACGCAACAATTTTATCTAAACCTCGGAAGTAGCTATTGCATGCATGGAATTATCAAGTGATAAAAGAAAAACTATGGCTAACGAACATTAACGAAGCCGTGGTTTCCAACTCAACGTTGCCTCTATACGTTTTTTGTTAAAAGAACTATTTTGAAATCGAAAAGACAAATTCTCATCTCACAGCAGTAGTATATCTTGATTTCCATGAAGGGAAATCTCTCAACCGACTAATAGATGGTCGACGATTCTTCCCGGCTTCACCAGCAATAAAGTAAAGTGTCCTCCACCAACAATGAACCTTTCATCATAGTGTATCTTATCGCCTTAGTTCATTGTACTTCACATTGATTTAAGACACCATATTAAAAAAATAATACTTTGCCAGTTATTAGCGAAATATCCGTTTGTGGCATAATTTTCTAGCAAATGCTGCAAAGCCAATGTTTGTTTGTTTGCGTCTTTTTTAGTTGTTGGCTCCAATATCGATGAATTGCATATACTTTATTGGGAAATGTGTCAACCCTTACTATATCAAAATACCTCGTTGATAAAAGTAGAAAGTAGGCCGGATGACCAGAGCTGTTACTACATTACATGGTAGAATGGAATATCTACGCCTGGGTACCGTTTTACTAAACAGTATAAAACAACAATTCCTCTTATTTCAATATTGCAACGTAACACGTCATTGGAATATTGTACTTTCATTGAAGATACTATCCATGTGTATCAGTTATGTCTTACGCAAATATTTTCCTTAAGTTGTTTAGTCAAACGGTCTTGATCACTCATACTAAGTAGAAAGGGGACTTATATTATCTTGGTAAAAATATCTTACACCCCTATGTCCCCCACAGGGTGTTGTTATCACACGCTACCGGGAGGTGGACAAACTCGATATATGGTCAATGACAGACCGGACTGCCGGACAATGGTTTATAGTCGAGACCAACTCTGACCATTGGTCAAAGCCAGGTGTGAGAAGGGCTTTGGCCAGGCAATGTATGGAAGAGATGACGATTAAGGTCAGTATTTACAGCTTGCCTTAAACGTATTTGTCTTGTATTGATTTTAAAACATTATCAACATACGGTGTTAGTACTGGTTGTGAGCAGACATATACGAAATGATTATTTTATGTCGTCTTTGCTAATTGATAAGTCTGCTGCATCGTTCTACACAATCATGTCCTCAAATAAAAAGTTTGAAATTATAAGAGTTGCCAACTTCAAGTTCTATGCTTTTTAGCTGAGAAAGGATCTCTGGAAAAAATGGTACATGAGTGGACATACTCAATTTAACATCTGCTTTTAAAAATATGTCATTAATCATATTATATCATACTAGCCACAATCATAACTATGTTATAAGGTAACTCTCTTGTTCAGACATGTTTGTAAAATTTGTATTTGAGGCCGGCACTATTGAAACAAACATTTGTATTGTATCGAGGATGCATAATCTAGAGTGATTTATAAGAATGTTTTATTGATCACTCTAGATTATGGATCCTCGATACACAACCAGTACTCATGTTTATAAACGAGAAGTCGCAAGGTAGATCCCGCTTCTCACGGGAATCGAACACAAGTCCCATGTGGCGGACGCTTTTCTACAGGACCGCTATCCTCCACGAGTGGTTATAAGTCTCGTCTCATACAAAATGTATGTGTTGCTGTATATGTGTCACTTGTACAAATCATGTCAAATGTAAACATTATATTAAGACCAAATCCTTTGTATCAGTCGTATAGCCTGTATTAAAATGTGTCACTATTTGTACCATTAATTCCGTCATGTCAAGTTGCCACAAGTCATGTAGAATAATTTCTTTTTACTGGTTTGAACTTGACTATAGACTTTTTATAGTCACGAGGCATGATTCCTACAAAATGGTGAACACTTATCCAAGTCTTTCATTATGTTATATTTAGCTTAATATTGGTTTGTGCTGCGTGGCCCAGTGGTAAATGTGGCATTTATATAACTCGGAGTCCCGGGTTCGAGCACTGATACCTTTTGAAAGAAGCATTGGCGTTATTTGCAGTACACTACACTTATTGCCCTTTAGTGTCTCAATGAGAGAAAAATCTACATTTGAAATGCAGTAGGTAAAAGCATGGTTGTTGAGCTGCGTTATTTGATTTCAGAACATAACACTTGGAAACCTGTTCAACGTGCTATCGTCCAAGCCTGTTAAAAATGAGGTAAACAATATTGCCTATCATTATTTATCCAATTATGTGTAGACGCTCGTTTTCAACAATCTGTTTCTCATACAAATAATGCCCAAACACCGTTTTAAATAATCAATACGTTTGTCATATAAATGATGCACACACCAATCGTTGGAACCAATGTTATGGAATTGCTCCGCTATCGTTTCTCTATACTGTCTATATATGTGTCTATCAACATTATAAATACGTTGTGATATGAATTTTACGAGTATGACTACTATCAACTAATATCTTACTTTTTACCGACAACCGATTTATTTATTTTTCATGTAAGTCCAAACCTGACAAAATCGCATCAATTTACCAGGTTTACAAGTTGTGATTTTCGTGGGGCCAACTTTGTTAGTATTACTGAACTTTTATTTGTCCTGTGAGACATAAATCCTAAACTGATAATACCATTGCGACAAAAGAATAAATAGAGGATAATGAGCTTTTTTCCTTTGTGACAATAGTAGTGCCGAGGTACGCCGTCGGCCTCTTGTACCGACGGTCCCGGATTTGAATCCCCGTTAGGTGAGGTGAAAATTTACTGGACTAGTTTACAAATCGACGCGAGAGTACTGGTTTAGTTTATTGAAGCAGTAATCGTGCGTTACTTTGAACCAGCTAAGCTTTAAATAATAATGCCCAAACCAAAACGTCCAATTGAAAACGAAGACACTCTGGGTTTATTGTCTGTTCATCTTTCTTTTTTCCAGTGCACGACCTACACAACTTTGATGCAGGTGGACGACGGTCTACTCGAAACATGGATACGCCATTAAACCATAGATGGAATGGAAATCCGGATATAACAATGCATTTATCCTAATTAACTACAATTTTCTTTGTGTTAATGAATTTTTTAACAATGCATTGGTTGATTCTAGCGCGACATACGTGTTTTGATACATTTTATATACCCTTGTCCATTTTGTGAAGGAGTCGCATCGAATGTGTTTAGAAGAGACCCGTTTAGAATCTCATTCCAAAAGTGAAACTGAATTTAGTCACTTGTAATACTCTTTGCTTATATATTATGGGTATGACCTGTTTCCAGCTCTTAAAGGCACACAAAAGGAGATAAATGCTATATCAAACTTTATTATTTGGTAAACTTTTGGTCAGATTCAAATAGTTATCACCAGAAAAAATCCATCACAACAACTTAAAGGTGAGAGCCAACAAGACATAACCCGAATTAATCAGTTTAATAATTCAGATTCTGTGATTCTTCACCGCTGGCCTCGACAGTTGATACACAAATGCTTGAACCGACCAATCAGAATTCGTTATTTTGAATATGTAAACAAACAGGTTGTTGACAAACATGATTGAATTGGAGACAAATATATTTCAAGCAGAAAATAACCCATGTTAAATGAGTATTTAATAGAGTCCCAATGCATTTGTAAATTGATTATGACTTTTATGAACATAATGAAAGAACTCCATATACAGGCAAACTTGTGTTTAGAGGCCAGCCTATGGGGCAGAGTAAATTGGCTGTTGAAGACAGGTTGGCTGCTCAACACAAATTGAATTACACCATAAATCTAACAAGTGGACTTTCTGTAGCGGCTGGCTGCTTAATACAAGTTAGACTGTATTCTTTCAGTAATTTGCTTGTACTCATTTACTTTTATGTGCCTTTAAACATGTTAACATGCATATTCCCTACACATACGTAGCAAGTAAAATTATTTACCACCGTGTTCAGAGGTTAGTTCATATATGTATATGATAATGTAACACTAGTATAACGGGGATGTCAGAAATAATCTTCATTACAGTTTTGTGCGAAAACAACAAAACACTATTTGTTAGTTTTGTGAACAACGGGTAGCCTTTTTGGAGTAATATCGGGCTGTATCGTAACCCGTTGAATCCCAAAAAGAGCGTACGTATTCTCGTTTTAATAGTCCGTTGAATCCCAAAAAGAGCGTTCAGTTGTATCCTCGTTTTAAAAGAATCGGTCGTCAGTAAGTGGTGGTAATGCTGTTGTATGAAAAGTATAACCCATCCTTTATTCATAACTATCGGTTTTGTGTTTCTTATGAATTGTTAACCTAATCCTGAAGGGCACCCGATTATACATACTGTCAGAGACATAGATAACAATTTAAATGCAACGAGAGACCGTTGAGGGGATGCGTAAGTAATAAGGGGAGAGAACTATTAAGACAAAGGGAAAAACCGTTAAAGTTACATGAATGTTATACAAGTCATGGATTTTTTTTATTGTAGACGAAGGGGAGTGGGGGCAAGTGTGAGCATGGAGGTTATATAAGTCATGAGGAACTATTGTACGAGGGAGAGTGGGGGCAAGTGTGAGCATGGAGGTTATACAAGTCGTGAGGAACTATTGTAGACGAGGGGGAGTGTGAGCATGGAGGTGATACAAGTCGTGAGGAACTATTGTAGACGAGGGGTGGGGGCAAGTGTGAGCATGGAGGTGATACAAGTCATGAGGAACTATTGTAGACGAAGGGGAGTGGGGGCAAGTGTGAGCATGGAGGTTATACAAATCATGAGGAACTATTATAGACGAGGGGGAGTGGGGGCAAGTGTGAGCATGGAGATTATACAAGTCATGAGGAAGTATTATAGACGAGGGGGAGTGGGGGCAAGTGTGAGCATGGAGGTTATACAAGTCATGAGGAACTATTGTAGACGAGAGGGAATGGGGACAAGTGTGAGCATGGAGGTTATACAAGTCATGAGGAACTATTGTAGACGTGGGGGAGTGGGGACAAGTGTGAGCATGGAGGTTATACAAGTCATGAGGAACTATTGTAGACGAGGGGGAGTGGTGACAAGTGTGAGCATCGTGGGCAAGGAAGACAAGGTGTGGGAACGGATGTGCGCATGGAGAGGTACAAGGTTTTGTTTTTGTATGGTGTTGAACGACAATTACCAGTTAGGTGACGGCTTTCCTGGATCAACCAGTATTTGGCAAAGTCTGTCACCTTAATGTTTGGGCCATGGAGGAGGTTATGCAAGAAAAGGAGTGACAACTTGCAGGCAAGGGGGACCGTTATGGGTCTTGGAAGAATGAAATATCTATGGCTGGATCATTCTATGGGAGGAACTAACAAAGGCAAGAAGAGAAAAACGTAATATGCAATGGTAAGAAAACAATGACGGCAAAGAGAAAACCACTGCATACCAGAGAACGAAACCATTGTATGAAAGGGAAAAGAACATTGTATGCAAGAGGAGGGAACCATCAACTGAAAGGGGACATTATAAATGAATGCAAGGGGAAGTAATGATCGAATGAAAAGGGAAATAACAAGTGTATGCAAGGGGAGGAAACCACTGACTGAAAGGGGACATAACAAATATATGCAAGGGAAGGAAACCAACAACTGAAAGGGGACATAACAAATGTATGCTAAGGGCGGAAACCATCGACTGAAAGGGGATATAACAAGTGTATGCAAGGGAAGGAAACCATCAACTGATAAGGGCATACCACATGTATGCAAGGGGAGGAAACCATCAACTGAAAGGGGACATATTAAATGAATGCAAGGGAAGGAAACAATCGACTGAAGGGAGACACAAGTCTATTGGAGGGGAGAAAAATATCAAATGAAAGGGAACATAACAAGTGTTTGCAAGGGGAGGAAACCAACGAATGAAATGGGGACATAACAAATGTATGCAAGGGGAGAAACGATCAACTGAAAAGGGACCATACCACGTGCATGCAAGGGGAGGAAACGACCCACTGAAAGGGGACATGTCTATGGGAGGGGAGGAAAATATCGAATGAAAGGGGAGGAAAATATCGGAAGGGGAAATTACAAGTGTTTGCAAGGGGAGGAAACCATTGTAAGCTTGAAGCTTGTAGTATTTCTTCATCATTTCAACATAACTGAAACAATGTTGATGCAATGTAAAGTACATAGACAAATATGCCAGGGGGAGGATAATATGAAATGTGCAAAGAAAACTGACAGGGGTAGGAGACCTTTGTAAGCAAGGGAGACAACCATTATAGGCTAGGTGGGTTCCAAGATATGAAATGGAACACTGGGGGAAGGGGGGATTTAGCAGAAATAAATCAACAAACACATTAACATGTACCCAAACCTGACATTGGAAACGATTTTATGTGACCTATGACCACTCATCCTTACCCTTAGAATGCTTGGTAATTTTATATAAATATTTTGTTGTGTCATCTGCTTTCAAAAACCCTAAATATCTGCTTAACTTTGAGGAAAGATACCAAGAGTAGCAATCAGGTTAGATCACAGGCCAGCCCCCAATTTACTTGGTGACTGGCCTGGAACAAACCTGTTTGCATAAGAATGAAGTCGGTTTCAGCACTATAGAAGGGTTAATCCATCACTGTGTATTGACTGGATGGTGTAGCTGCAGTTGATGATATAGGACACAACTTTGATAAAAGGAGAACTAACTTATTTTAAATTTCCAAGTAAAATGCAACGTTGTTTACAATCGTTTTTACTACCAATATTAATGTTGTATTTCACTTGGACAAGTTACTTGATTCTATATTAAGGGCTTGCTAAATCTAAATGTCAGGATTGGTATAATGTTAACACAAATATTTTTTCTCTCAATCATTAGAACATTCAATACACAATAATCAGTTAGAAAATATGAAAACATTGTGACAAAATAAACCATTCTATTGGTGTCAATTGCTTTTTATGCTTAGACATTGTTTACAAATGTATTCTATATAAACAGTGCAAATAAATGTTTTAAGAAAGGAAAACCACATTGATGTACCACATGATGCAGAACCTTTTCCCTTTTCAACGGTTTCTTCAATTTGAATTGAACATGTCATAATTATCTCATTGCACATAATTGTGTTCTGATTACAACATCCAATATGTCTGACAAGTCCCCGCCTTTTCTAGGGAGTAATGGGTTAAAACGATGTTATGACAGTTAGACAATTGAGCTACTGTCCCTTCTTCCAATTACACAATCTTGGAGGAGTTGACGAGTTTGAAGACTTCGTGGATTTCCTGCAAAAAAAAGGGTTCCCAATTTCAAAAGTTTATCATAATATCACAAATATGTTCTTGCTTATGTATTACATATCTATATACCATTATGGCAAGCACCCAAACTGAAAATCCTCACAGTCAATATAATTTGTTCATAGACCTTCATCATTCCATGGCATTACTAATTTGTATACAGGTGGGAGGGAAAGTTACATCAATTAGTTTCAAGTTTTGGGAAAGACAGAAAGATGTTTATATGAAGAGTATGTGCTTTAAAGTTGCTTGCTCATAGAAGACAAAATATGAAAGTCAAAATAAAATGTCATTGAAACAACGCATTTTTGTACTGTTGTTTGATGTAAATTGAATGTGTAATAAACCTAGGAAGAGTCAATTCATCTAAGTTTGCACAGTTTATATGTGGAAGATCTCAAAAGCAATGTCCCACTTTTGTATGGTTGATTCACTGTAATTACACTTTAACCCTTTCTCAAACAACAAATTTTCGACTGTCCCAAATTGAATGAATTTGCTGACATTTCAAAATGTGAAGAAATTGAATAGTATTCTTCAGAAAGAGCAGAAAACCTTGTGGAAAAAGGAAAAATTGCTCGTTATGAGAAATTTCTCCTTTTCCCAAAATGTTTTCTAAAGTCGTCAACAACAAAGTCTTCAAATGTCGTTATTGTTTGGGAAAGGGTGAAAGAAGTAAATATGATCTAGCTTTGCTTCTAAAGACTATTCTTCAGTGTGCATTATCATTCTACTATGCAGTGACCTCCTTTTTAAGATCAGCTGTCATGCAGTTTTAACTAAATTATATTTTAACTTCCAAATTCCCCCCGCACCTTTAATGAATCATCTGTCTTCCCAGGTTAGTTTGGAATCTGTCCAGATTTGAAAAAAGTGCAACAGTGTATTGGTTTTTGAAAAAAGACCCCCTCAAAAAAAAAAATTTACACAAAGTGACAAATCTGTAAAGATGTCTTGTTTGAAATGAATGCAAATGAATTCTTATTTGCAAACTTCATTCATGTAATTTTAACTACAATATAAAAATTAAAAATTAAAGGGAATTTATATGAAATTTATCTTTAGTTGTCACGTAACAGAAGCAAAGCATGGGAAGAAAAATTCCCCCATTTATTTATAAACCAGCTTTCCCAAAGATGACCACACAAACGCGATAACTCACTTCACATTAATTAACAAAAGCACGGGGCTTTAGCAACTTATTAGTAAAGAAATGGAAAAAACGGTCTTTGGAATAGTGACAAGGATTGTAAATACCAATTTTTTTATGCTTGTAATTCCAACAACATACATCTCTGAGAAAGTCTCTTTAAGTTCAGATTGTTGTTTAGAAAACAAAACTGTTTAAACAGTTTGCAATATCTGCAATTTCAATGTTCTTCATATTTTCTGTACAGTTACATGCAGGGTTGGGAAGCTGTCAATAATCTAGTTATATGTTACTTTAGAGATCCATGTTGTTATTTTCAAGAAAGAAGATAAATTATATTATGAAAATTAAATCTCAATCTCTTAGAGATTCTCTTTAACACAAGTCCATTTAGACATTCATTATGTTATTAAAGATAAGAAGTATATTTAATGCATATTCATGAAGTTTAATCATAAGTCATCATTCCTTTGTTTTTGGCCCACCTTTAGCCGGAAAACATCTCCACAAGCTGTCTATACAGGTGTATAATGAGGGCGAAATTCTCCCGTCATGAACTTTGATCTTCTGGTTATGTTGCCTGTATAAAGGTATAAAACATAATGTGATCATACTAAGGTCAAGGTTAAGTCCCTCCCTCCCTTTTTTAAAAAATAATCTTTCATAAAGACTCTATAATCAACTCACCTCTAACAAATAATTTGAGATATTGTGGTGAAAGTAGAAATTGCTTAAAAAGACCCATATTAGTCAAACAGCTAAGCTTGACCATGAACAGTCTGTTTGGACACTTCTTTATTAATTGGTAACCATTTCATTAGAATTACCCTTGATGAGAAGTCTTTCATTGAGCTTATTGAAGTTCAAAACAGAAAGAAAGCCGCCACTTACTAAAGTTGGTTAGGTTTGTCTGCTATTAATGAAGATTGAAACACATCATAAATTCATTTGTACTATTTAATGGCATTATAAATGGTACAAATAAATTCATGATGAGTTTCAATCTTCATTAATGGTTGCTCAGCACTTAATGCTAGTTAATTACTTTTGCTGTAATATTTTACTTGTCAGTTAGCCAGTGTTTGTAAATATACTCAGCATACATATACTTTTGGATTTGTGAAATTACAACTGTCCAACCCTACAAATCAATCCTTGCTATGCATTCCCCTCTTGTTAACACTTGTTACTTATTTGCTAATCTATGAACAATAATTTTAAACAAGAGGGCCATAATGGCCCTAGAACCGCTCACCTGAGATTACCAACTAATTGAAGAATAGTTATAAACATTACTTTTAACTTTTACACAGAGTTTCTTGTGCTTCTATGCATAGACCTTTTTTTTATTCCCATTTTACATGTTTGACACTGCATGCTTGATGCGAGACATTAAAATGGTAAATAATTCTTACAATGCAGAAACTGGATATTTGACTTTTACAGATTGTATGTACGAAGATCAGCCTGCACTTTTGTCCAGTATGATCTATTGTTGCCATTTTGTGGTTATCATTTTGGCATATTTGGACATCCAAATTGATATTGATGTATTTTGTTAGAAATTCTATCATACATGTATATAGTGGAAATGCAAACAGGTTCATATTTCAACGCACCCTGGTGGCCATGTTTTTTTTTAAGATATAAAATTTCTTTGAACAATCTTTAAATCTTTAAAAAGGGGCTCCAATAGAACATTCCTGCAGAATTAATTCTGAAATCCGATCAGATTTCTGACAAGATTTTTTTTTAAAGTTTTAACCCAATATGGACATGGCAGCAATCTTGGTAACATGACGAATTTTGCTTTGACAAATTTTTCTCCCTTCCAACTAGGGATGCTCAACATGACATCTATTTCCAAGAGGTTTGGGAAGAAAATATAAGTTTTGGGAAAAAGACATGGTTGTTAAGTTATGAATTTTACCAAACATGTATATAGTGAAAACAGAAAAACATTCAAAGTTCAATGCACCGTGGCGGCCATGTTTTTCGAGATATCTATTTTTTTTTAACAGTCTTTATAGAAGGGCTCCCAAAGAACATTACTGTGAAATTATTTTGAAATCTGGCCAGTGTTTTTTGACAAGAAGATTTTTTCATAGTTTTTACCAAATATGGGCATGGCAACCATTATGGTCACACGACTGATTTTTTTTTGACAAATCTTTATTCCCTCCAACTAGGGATAATTCATTTTGATATCTCATTGAAATTGGCCAAGAGGTTTGGGAAAAAGAGATGGTTGTTAAATTATGAACTTGACCATACATGTATATAGTGAAAACAAAAACGCATTCAAAGTTCAACGCACCCTGGCGGCCATGTTTTTCAAGATATCTAATTTGTTTTTACAATCTTTATAGAAGGGCCCTCAAAGAACATTCCTGTGAAATTATTTTGAATTGTGACCAGCAGTTTGTGACAAGAAGATTTTTTAAGGTTTTTTGGGTTAAATGACTTAATTTCTTTTTTTAAATCTTTCTCCCCTTCAACTAGTTATGCTTCACATTATATATCATTCAAATTGGCCCAGAAGTTTAGAAAAAAAAGATGATTGTTTAGTTATAAATTTTAACATGCATGTATATAGTGAAAACAAAATGCGTTCAAAGTTCAACGCAGCCTGGCGTTTTTCGAGATATTAAAATACTTTGAACAATTGAAAAGAGGCCCCCAAAAAACATTCCTGTGAAATAGTTTTGAATTCTGACATGTGGTTTCTGACAAGAAGATTTTTTAAAAATTGCAGAAATTCCCGCTTTTTCATGCCATGGCAACCAAAGTTCTGCATGGAATCAATTTCTTTGAACAATGTGAAGAGCATCACCCAACAAATTCCTGTGAAGTTTTGTTAAGATTGGCCCAATGGTTTAGGAGAAGATGTTTAATGAAATTGTTGACGACGCACGACAGACCACAGACATTGTGCGATCACAAAAGCTTACCTTGAGCACTTTGTGCTCAGGTGAGCTAAAAAAAAGAAAATTAAATTTTACAATAGTCATCAACATTACAGGCAACCCTCAAATGCAATACAAATAAATATAAAAAAGGTTGTCTATTGTGATGAAAAATACTAATTAATGGCTTAGAATTCATGCATTGTTTTTTTTGTTTAATTGTTCATTTAAAATCTATTTGGTTAATAACCTTAAAAAGAGTTAATGAAGCCATTTGTAAGTGAATCGATGTACAATATCAAATCAGATTATTAGGCTAAAGGTATGAAGTATGAAAATGCATAGACACTTTCAAAACAATATAATCCTCGTATGATGTTCTTTTTGTCAAATTAAGCAAATGGTCATTAATAAGAATTTTGAATCTCGTTTTCCAAACCAGATATATCACAGACTTAAGCTCTTAATACCCATCTTAAAGAGGCACAATGATTGCTAACCTTTTGCTTTATAGCATTAATCAAACTTCAGTGGCAGTATTTTCTTTTCAGTTCTCTTTGCAGACAGACGGGCATCTGGGATTGTTCTCTACCGGACGTTGTGTACTTCTTAAAGCTTGACTGTTCTATACCTGCATTAAATACAATCTGATCATCATTATAAAAATACATGATTTTTATTCAATTGTGCATGAGTTTTACCTATTTGATTATTCTTGTGTTTCTTGCTCTACAAATCCTGGGACTGTAATATCTGTGAAATATAAAAAGTGAAAGCATTAAACCTGAAAACACAAAAGCAGTTAGATGATTAAAACCTATCAAAAGCTGTCAAAGAAAAATGATTAGACATGACCTATGCAACCTCGATCCTGCACACGAGAAATCAACCAAAGCCAAACAGATGCTCATCAGTCTGGGCATATCCGCTGGCACCCTTATGTCGATACCCATTCGGGGTTGAGCAGCAGGGTGGTCCCAATTGAAATAGAAATTACCTGGAGGGTTTCTACTCAGTCCAGACCCATTGGGCAAACCTTACCGTGCAGAATTATCCAAAGCGATATTTTACACAGATACCAAAATAGCAGTTCTCAGCCTATCTACATTATACATGAAACCAGTTTGTGTAAGGTAGAGGATTGAATGCAAAAGTAATAGCCATTCATTTAAAAAAATGTTAATTATTTCATACTGTGTCCTTTGTGCCTGTATACAAGTTGACAACTCTCGGCCCACATGTTTGTTGGAGTCTTTAGTTCTTAATTTTGCCTTGAGTTTTATATGCGATGTCAACAACTTTTCTGTAATATCAAGACATCTCTGGATATCACTTTTCACGAAAAATGCTCTTAACTCTAAGAGAGGTCCGGGGCTCTCTTAAGTGCGATTATGTCACAGAATGGCGGCCATTCTAAGATTTTGAAAGATTTTATTTCATTTCACAAGATAAATATACTGTTTATAAATGATCTAGTATTACACAACATGGATTATTCCATTCACTCATGTACATTATCGATTTTAAATAGTAAGGCGCGCGACAATATGAACTCGTTCAACTCTAAACAAGTTGTAAATAAGCGAAGCGAAGGACAGAAGAAATGTCAAGTCACAGTATACCGGTATCACGCATTTTTATGTTTGGCCAGTTCGGTGTTGGAAATCATCATGCAACCAAATTTTTTCTATGTTATTTGTTCCTTTATATGTCTTATTTTTATGATAAGCCGTAAATATACTGCATTAAATGACAAATATTTTTAAATCAAGGTTTAATCTATTTAAAAGGATGGTTAGGATATGCCTAAATTCCGGTACAATGCGGTAAAGTTTACGTTATACCGGCCATTTCGGTAAATATGATATTGTTGCAAGCGTTTTGATTTCGCTCCCAACTTATGATAGTCATAAGCAGTTGTGATTGTTTGATGAAACGCACATAAGAACCGTCGTAAGTGTGATTTTACTCGCTCTTGATGAAATGGACCCCAGGCTTTTTACTTTTATGCAGAGTGCAATATGCATCTACATGTATATTTACAGGTAATCATTTCATTATTTCACTCATTCCTCTTTCATTTCATTCTGTATTTGTCATGTTCCAATTAATTTGGAATAAAATGAGAGTTTTCATCTATGACCAGAGTCTGGTGTTGTACTTTTATACTCAGATTACCGTATGCTCCTAATTTTACAGGTCCTAAACAGAACCCTCCTAGATCAACCATATCTATAGCATATCGGGAGGAAAAAGTGTAACATATACCTTTAAGCGCTCGAAAGTCTTTTCAGAATCATCTAAATCAACTTCCTACCTCACAAAGGACTATAAATCAAAGTGCAACTTTGTCAATTAGTCATGATTGACACTTGGGTTCATTAAGCTTAAATTCAGCACATATCAATTATTTACAAATGACTAAATCTCATAGCTCAAGAAAGCCTGATCACATTGATGGCTTCTCTACTGACTTCAAGGACTGTTTGATACATTTTGAAAGTGCTTCAAGATGGAATAACTGTACTTATTCTGAGATCCGAGTTCAACAATTGATTAGGAGTTTAATGAATCTGCTCAAATATTCCTTAGTGACCTTCATCCTCATTAGAAAATATGAAATCTTGTTCCAGTGCTTGAAAATAGATTTAATCATGTAAAAAGGGAAAGTGGATACCATTGTAAATTGAGGAATAGCAAGCAATATCAGTGTTTTTTTTAATGAAATATTCGGTGTTATATGGCCCCATTCCCCCATCTCTGGAGTATATATTTTCCCCTCAAAATATTTGAAAATTGCCCCGCTTGGACGCATTATTTCACTTTATCAAGAAATATTGAACTTTGAAAATGAACATAACATGTTGAAGAAAATGTTTTTCTCTCTGTCGCCAGAGTCATTTGTGTCTGTGTTGGTGCATACGTATGTGTGCATATAAGGTGTGCACGTAGGGATGGGTGTCTTCATATACAACTGGCTATACAGGTTTTTCATGCCACACCTCCCTTCTAATCAAACCTTTACATAAAGATAAGTAGAGAAAGCGTAACATTGGTGGCCAGTATGGTGTTTGGGGCCGATGATGTGGATTGTTTATGAGCACTATAGTAATATCTTGCAATGGTAACCAGATGACAGCGTTGCAGGATTATAGGGGAGGTACACATAGAGTATAGGTACACAAGTGAACAAGAACACCAAGTGGTTGATTGGGACAGTGAATTGTGTAAACCTATGTTGTTGTTGATATTTTTGCGTGATTACGGAAAGTGAATTGTGTTAACCTAAGTTGTTAATACTGTTCATTTAATGTGTTAAGCAATTCATTACATAACTTTCTTCGTATTACATACAAGAACACTTGATTGCGATTACGGAGAGAGAATTGTGTTAACCTATGTTGTTGATACTGTTCATTTAATGTGTTAAACAATTTATTACGTAACTTACTTTGAATAACTTTGTACAAGGATACTTGAACAGTGAATAGTGATCGAACGCTGGTACGCAAAGTGATTTATGTAAATCTATATAGTGGATTCATTCCATTCCATCTTTTGAACAATTAATTCCATAACTTACGTCATATATACACTGTTTCACTAGGATTTGGACAATAAGTCGTTGAAATCTTATGCGGACACTGAATTATGTTGTGTTAATTTTTCAGATTGTGTAACCCTATGCTGTTGTTTCTGCTCATCATCTTGCCTCATCCATATCATCATTCACGGTTCAATTTGAAGATACATTATTTCATCTCATTTCATTTCTTGAACAATTCATTTCATAACTTACTTAGTATGTACACATTAACTTTAGGATTCAAATCCTAAAGTGAGGAAACTTGCATTTGTTGTGAAAAAAAAAAGTATGGTGAATTATTGTGTTAAATCTTGATTTTGTAGTAACTTGCTAAGCATAGAAAGTTCCCCCTTTTCCCCTTGAAATTTACTGAATATAGAAGTTAATATGCATCTTCATCATTCTACTTTGTCTCTATAAATTTTAAATTTGCAGCATCACCACAGAAAATGTCTTATGAAAAAGGTCTCAATCGGCGTGATTTTGCGAGACTTCGTAAAATCAGTTAATCAGCATAACAACAAGAGATCGATTGGTCAGTACAAAATCACTCAAGTATATCATGTTATTCTGCACGTGAACAACAAGAATTTGATTGGTCAACATAAGATCACTCATGTATATATTGTAAGTCCGCACAGGAACTAATTACAGCTTTGTTAATTTACGGACAGTTGACGTATTATTATTTCCCACCCGCCCTACCCTTTAGTTCTGGTATACACTTACTTGATAATGAGAATGTGATAGTTCCGGTTAGAGTCTTGTATTCATTTAAAGTATAGCGGCGGAGAAAAGACAATAAGCTCATAACAGATTATATTCATATGTAAATATTGCATCATTTGTTAATTTGTCAGCATCTCTAATCTGTTCTGTGTTTGTTGTATTTATGTGCTTTGCATTGTTTGCTTGTCAGTTCGAATACATGTATGTCTATCAGTGCTTGTGATAAATAATGCTTATGTATGTTTTGTTATTAAACTTGTAGTGACTGTCTATGCTACCTCATAAATCATCAACCTTTATTCTGTGTTGCTTGTTCTTGATTGCTAATTCAAATAAATAAAAAAAAAAAAATAGATGTGGGTAATTTTGTCTGGAGATAGTATCCTCCATCTGCAGGCCAGAAACTAGATTGGTCTTAGTTGGACTGGGCCATATGAGCTCTTGGGAGAAGTTTACCACTGGCACATATAGGGCTAAACATACCAAATCACATTAGCTATATATCATCTGTTTGGTCAATTACCAAGTTTCGTCTGTTTGGTCAATTACCAAGTTGTATGTTTGTGGAGAGCTATGTGTGTCAACAAAACTAACCATTGTTAATATTTACACTAAAAGGGCTGTTAGAAATGTTCACTGGCATTATTTCAAAATCACTACCAATGACACAACCACTAACTGTAGGATGTTGGACTTGTTTGGTGAAGGACCGGTAACCAACCCAGGGGGTTAGCCAGCAACTCTAACAGTACTTTCGTCACTGCAGGACCAGGTAACCAAGCTTCGGGGATATCTGGCTTAACTCCGAAGAGTTCTAAAGCAGTTAAAAGAAAACTCTCTAATTAAACAATTTAAAGCCATAATTGGTGTTGAGAAGAAAAATATGTCAAGATCACCGCTTATTTGGGAGTTACTCTTAACACTCTTCCACATTGTTTAAACAGACTGAAGGAATAAAAAAGAAATTTCATTCAAGCGACTTGGGTCCTCAACGAAAGAAGTCATTCCATTTCCAGGGGTGGAGGAGACCGTTATCAAATGGTTTTAATTGGCCAGGGACTCGAACATTCCCGTTTCTGGGCCACTTCTTCAGCAAAAAGCTTTAACAGTTTGCTCGGGAATTTGGAGTGACTCAAAACGAACTGTCTTGTTCGACTGGACAGCTCAACAAATTTAAAAGAGCATCACGGTATTACTTAAACAAGAGGGCCATAATGGCCCTTTATCGCTCACCTGAGTTCTGTTTGAAAAAGAGGTATATTTAAGACAGAGTGGTTGGTATGTTTCAAACTCTTCTAAGTGCTAATTGCATTGAATACTCTAAGCCAATGCTCTTGCTTGTTAACATTTTTTTATGTGTATTGTATTTGTCTTCTTGAGTTAATGTTCACCAAGACAAAGAGAATTAAGATGAAGGAAATTTAGGTTTGTGAAAGCAGGGACAGTAACAATTGGTTGGGCAAATTAAAATAATAACAATTGGAAAATGTATCTCAAAGTCGTTTATTGGTTTTCAACAGTAAATAAATTTGGAAAATTTTAAGACAGTCAAGCTTATGGTAAATAATCCAATCATTCTGGCCAACTTTCATCAAAATTGGACCATAAATGTGGCCTCTAGAGTGTTCACAAGCTTTTTAAATTATTTGACCTAGTGACCTAGTTTTTGACCCCACATGACCCACTTTCAAACATGGCCAAGATTTCATTTTGGCAATCCTTCTGACCAACTTTCATCAAAATTGGACCATAAATATAGCTGCTAGAGTGTTCACAAGGTTTTTCAAATATTTGACCTAGTGACCTAGTTTTTGACCTCACATGACCCGGTTTCAAACTTGGCCAAGATTTCAATTGAGACAATCATTCTGACCAACTTTCATCAAATTTGGACCATAAATGTGGCCTCTAGAGTGTTCACAAGCTTTTTAAATTATTTGACCTAGTGACCTAGTTTTTTACCCCACATGACCGAGTCTTGAACTTGGCCAAGATTTCATTGAGACAATCATTCTGACCAACTTTGATAAAAATTGGACCATAATTGTGGTCTCTAGAGTGTTCACAAGCTTTTTAAATTATATGACCTAGTGACCTAGTTATTGACCCCACATGACCCAGTTTCAAACTTGGCCAACATTTTTATTGAGACAATCATTCTGACCAACTTTCATCAAAATTGGACCATAAATGTGGCCTCTAGAGTGTTCACAAGCTTTTTAAATTATTTGACCTAGTGACCTAGTTTTTGACCCCACGTAAACCAGTTTCAAACTTGGCCAAGATTTCATTAAGACCATCATTCTGATGAACTTTCATCAAAATTGGAACATAAATGTGGCCTCTAGAGTGTTCACAAACTTTTTAAATTATTTGACCTAGTGACCTAGTTTTTGACCCCACATGACCCAGTTTCGAACTTGGCCAAGATTTTATTGAGACAATCATTCTGACCAATTTTGATAAAAATTGGACCATAATTGTGGTCTCTAGAGTGTTCACAAGCTTTTTAAATTATTTGACCTAGTGACCTAGTTATTGACCCCACATGACCCAGTTTCGAACTTGGCCAAGATTTTATTGAGACAATCATTCTGACCAACTTTCATCAAAATTGGACCATAAATGTGGCCTCTAGAGTGTTCACAAACTTCTTAAATTATTTGACCTAGTGACCTAGTTTTTGACCCCTAATGACCCAGTTTCGAACTTGGCCAAGATTTTATTGAGACAATCATTCTGACCAACTTTCATCAAAATTGGACCAAAAATGTGGCCTCTAGAGTGTTCACAAACTTTTTAAATTATTTGACCTAGTGACCTAGTTTTTGACCCCACATGACCCAGTTTCGAACTTGGCCAAGATTTTATTGAGACAATCATTCTGACCAATTTTGATAAAAATTGGATCATAAATGTAGCCTCTAGAGTGTTCACAAGC
Source organism: Cerastoderma edule (assembly GCA_947846245.1). Classification (NCBI taxonomy): domain Eukaryota; kingdom Metazoa; phylum Mollusca; class Bivalvia; order Cardiida; family Cardiidae; genus Cerastoderma; species Cerastoderma edule. The sequence continues at coordinate 43,603,511 of OX401408.1, forward strand.
AATTGTTGACACACGCACGGACGCACGGACGACGGACATCTCGGTATCACAAAAGCTCACCTTGAGCACTACGTGCTCAGGTGAGCTAAAAAGGTTTGTGGGGAGGCAAAGTCTGTCAATGTGGCTTAAGACCAGACAATAGAATGGGGCCAACATCTTGGGACTCTTCTGTCTGAATTTAGCCCCGACAACATTTTTAATGCAGACGAGACCGGTCTTTTGTTAGACTTCTGTCTAACAAAAATCTAGAATTTATGGGATTAAGCCGTCAAGGTGGCTAACTAGAGAAAATACAGACTAACTGTAATGGTCTGTGACAACATGACAGGTACAGAGAAAACAAAACTATCATTGGCAAATCAAACCACATGGTTTTAAAACTATAAAATCTTTGCCAACAGAATACACGGCAAATAGAAAAACATGGTTATGTAGCCAAACTGCAATAAAGTTCCTTGTTATTTCATCTGTAAATACTTATTGTGGTAAAAGGGATTAATGGAGCTGGGGTTAACCGTTTTATATCTACAACCCACTAAGAGTCCTTCTAGTAACATTTTGCGCCCAACGTGGGACACACAAGAGCTACAGTGAGATACGCCAGGTTCTTTCCACAAACAAAGGCTGTTCCCAGGAAATTCAAGACAAGTTTCAATTGTGTAAGGAAGATTGTCTCAATTGAGAAGGTAGAGTTAAATGTGTAAGTGGGCCAGATGGCTCAGTTGGTAAGGTTTGAGTCCCGGTATGGCTGCATGTTTTTTTGCACCTTGGTTACATTTACACCGGAAGTTGTTACATTTATAGTTGTCCTGGGATTGATGGCGATGTCATCTTGGGGCAATTTGACGAGATTGCCCCCTCTCTTACAGGACTCAACTGTACCAAAGCGTATAATTCATGCAATTCCGAGTTACCGAAGATAAAGAAGTATTCTGACAACCAGCAAAGTACCTAACAACTAATCCCTGATATCAGCGAGTAACACTTTATTGGTGTCAGAAGTTACGAAAGAATTTAAGGAAATATTTTCATTCAATGTGTAACGGCAGCCATATTGAGATCATATACTGCAAGTCTCGGGGCAGTTTTTACAATATAAGCTTATGAGCCAATGGCTTTTGGAAATAATATACCATGAGAAGTTGGCTGCTTTAACTTTTGAAAGCTCATTATTCCCCTTACAAGTGATTGCTACATTTCATATCTTGTAAACGCAATTCTTATTTGCTTATGAGCTAACCATTATTTGAGAGTCATGTCTCATTATTGGCTGGGTGCATCTTTTCAAGTTATCTGCATTCATTTTTCTGTTGAATTAATTGTCACATACATATTTTTCACTTTGAAATATGAATGCGGACAACATTGTGGCTGTTAATTTTGCTAAAGATTACATGCTACAGAAAATCCCTGGAGTGGGTCCTAGAGTATCAGATGTCATGATTAACTTTGACAGTTGACCTGCACATCCCAGCGACAATGCTCGTATTTTTACCCCAAATACGATGAGCAACACTCAGCGTATGGACCAGGGTGGCATTCAGTGGTCAAAGACTCATTACGGAAAACAGTTTATTCCTTACACAATTTCCCTGATGACTGAAAAAAAACAGACTGTAGGGATGAAGAAGTCCGACTTAACCATTCAAGATGTGGGTGTCAACTTAAAAAGGCAATGGATGCTTGTATATAATATATTAACATTGTTCAAGGGGGGTACTTTGTTTGGTTAATTTTGTTCTATATAAGACGTTAGATCAAAATAAAATATTTGAAGGAAGAGCAAATGTAGCATTTCTCATAGCAATTGAAATAAGCAGATCTGATAGTTCTTCATGATACAAAGTATAGCATAAGAATGAAAGTCTAACATAGCGTAGCCAAATTGCACAGAATATTTGTGCTGTCATCCTGTATTAACTGTTATACCTTATTAATTAATAGACTGTGCTTGCTGTTGGCACTATTCATGCAATGTGGCAAAATGGAAGCAGGGAACACAAAAAAAGTGGAGTTTTTTTTAATGAATTGAATAAGAGCCTGTAACAAGAGCCCAAGAGGGAACAAGATGATGTGTTAAAGATTTAGACTTTGGTTGAATATACCATATAACTCACATTATAATCAAGTCAATTGCGTAAATTTAATAATAAAGGAAATGAAAGTGGAAAATAAAGAATGCCTTGATAACTATTTAGAATAAAATAATCGATGAATTAATACTATAGCAAAGAATCAATATCATTCATATGAATGCTTTTACTTCATATTAAGTTATTTAGTAGAACATCTTCAAAAAAAGAATGGGAATAGGTAAACCAATGTAATTGGTTTGAGATGATCCTGAATGAATGGCTATGTACTGTCCATATGTGTTTGTGTGTGGATTGCTTTTGAAGCGGCCCATTTATTTATCCATCTAAAACGAAAGCGAAATTTAGAAGGAAGGAATGGGATGTGTATGTATGTGACATTGTAGGATGTAGGGATTTTGGTAGTACCTTGCAAGTCGAGGGTTCAATGCAATACTATAGTAAGTGCTTCATGTTTATGAAGCACTTACTATAGTCTTGCATTGGACCCTTGAAGTACAAGATGAAAACACTCAATCCATGCTTAAGAATGAGTAATGTTTAATGTGTGAACTCATGGGTATGTGAGAGTGTGATTGCATGATTGACAAAATGGATGGTGTAGCTAGTGTATTTGTAAAGGACTAGTGAACCAATTGCATCTTGAGTAAGAGAGTGGACATGTACTTGAAATATCAGTGAGCAGAAATGCAATAAGAAATGTCATACCATTCAAGACATGTATAAAAGTATGCAGTTCTGATCAAGCCTTAATGGCAATGTTAACATTACAGCTAGCTTGTTCTTTTTTCACGAATAGGTTTGAAACAGTATAAAAGACCATGTTTAACATGAAATTAATCCATTGCAATGTGTTCTTCAAGACTTTATTTATATAAGAAAAACATAATTATTCACTGTAAAGGGTTTAACACTGTCAGTCAACAATATTTCAATTATGATACCATTTTCCTGAATTCACCAGTACTAGTCTACGGCTTTGAACAGTCCTACCAAAAAGACACTACCGCCTGACTCAAGTAACAATACTCTTCAAGACAAATGAATGAATTGGGTTTCAAAGTGTATCAACAGCTATTGTAATATTGCGCACTCCAAGGCACATTGCATATCCTGCTTGCATCAACATTTTCAACTGCACAAAACTCACTTGAAGGGGACCTGAAAAGGTCTGCATGAATATAAAGACCAACTTAGACCAATTTTCATGTCAAACTCGACAATACATGCAAGAACACCAAACCACTCAGATTGATAACAGACAAATTTTTGAGGTCTGATGCATAAAAAGCACATACCAATGTGTTGCAAGCAAAAATATTATAAAGTTATAAAATGAACCACTATCCTCAACTTTTGCCAAGACTTCTCCATCAAAATGAAAAACTGGTTAACATTGTTTGATTTGGTTTAGTTTAAACTTTTTTTTCCCCCAGTTTACATTGATTGTGATGGAAACTTGAAGCATGATTGAATCCACTCTTGATGACTGCTTCCTGGATACTAAACCAGTATTGGTACCATTTTAGATAAAATCCCGGCAATATTGAACTCACCAAACAGCGATTGAACCCGGGACCCTTGGTACAAGAAGCTGACACTCTACCTCTACACTACCGTCGCCAAATTTGATATGATTTGAAAAAAAAAAAAAAAAAAAAAAATATCCGACAAATCTTGAACCTTATTAATACACTGGACAGTATTATCTAGTGCCTTTCATGTGTTTTCCACTGAGTGCAAATCTACAACTAACAAACAAAAAGGCTCATTTCTAAGTAATTATCTTTCATTTCATATAGCAGGTAATAGTCATCCTTTGAATTAAGCTATAAAGGAATTTGACTTCATGACTGCTTGTCTGCATGTGTCCAAGGAGTGAAAATTCCAACATGCCTCGGTTACAGTGCCTGATAGAAGGATGTGAGTGGCAGTATCAAGATCTGGATCTGTTCATTACCCTTATGGAATGCGAGGCAGATCCCACCTAATAGGATACAAACCCACAGTCCTCAAGTATACAGATCAATGAATATACTACTGATCTTTGACTATGTGTTCTTTCAAGCGCCAGGCAGATCCTGCTTAACAAGATACAAACCCACAACTTCCAGAACAATGATAAGCAAACAATGATATGCATCCTTCAGTTTATGGACATAGTGCTTATAATTGCCAGGCAGATCCTGCTCAACAAAATACAAACCCACAACTTCAAAAAAAATGATAGGCAAACAATGATGGACATCCTCCAGTTTGTGGACATAGTACTTATAAGTGCCAGGCAGATCCTGCTCAACAAGATACAAACCCACAACTTCAAAACAATGATAATTGTTGAACAACTTTCTGACTATGTGATCTTCAAGTGCCAGGCAGATCTTGTAAATCAAGATACAAACCTACAATCTTTAGAAACACTGGTTTGATTATCAAAGAATGTTTTCAAGTAGTTAATTTTATAGTGCGAGCTTTATACATTTATAAGTTATTATCATGTTTTTGCATTTGAGATGATTAAACTTTTTAATGCTCAAATTTCCCATGTTTGTGGCAATATGGGTCAAAGTGCACCATTTGTTAAAACCAGGCTTCAGATATTTGTCAAAACAATTGAAATGCATCAATGTGACCTCATCCAGCATTTTTATTGACTGGATCTTGGAAAAGCAGGGGTTCTAAAATCTTATATTTAGGCAAGGAAATCTTGATATATTTGCTTACAACACTAGGTATTTGCCCTTTATCAAACCTATTTATAACATTTACTCAGAATCTAGAAGGGTGTTGTCATTAGAAAATAAACTATTTTAAAGGTTGAAAAAATTGTGTTCTAGCAAGCACTACCAGTTCTCAAATGAATTTTGCAAATAAAGAATAAAACCATCACTACTAAGATCATTCTGTAATCTCATAATTGACTGTTGTTACTTCACTGCCAATATGAAGTCTTGGCGCATTAGGAGATGCAATGCATTGATCAGGAGATATGCTATTGACTTGAAGGGCACAAACCCTGAATGAGATCATATTGGTATTTAGGAAAACAGAAAACAACAATTTAATCCGAAAACAAACTTAATGTGGAGAACCAGATATACTTATGGACTGTAATTCATCAATTTTCACGACAAAACACAAAAATGTATCTTTTGACCAAATTATCAAAATTTCAGGTGAATATATATAAATTCGACTTTATCTGATTTTGTATTGAACTGAACAGAAATCTCGTCCGAAAACAAAGTTTGGTAGGCAGCCATATATACTTTTAGGCTGTAATTTATCATCTTTCATTATGAAACAAGAAATGTATTAATTGACAGATGACAAATTTCAGATGATAATTTTGTCTTATAGTTCTATTCAAGTTTATGCATATGTATGTTTTAACTAAACATGTAAAAAAATTCTTATCAATAAAATGTAATGCTTTAGTTTAAGTTTAGATACCATCTTATTATATAGATATATTTATATACATGTATTGAGATACCAATGCTTGATTGACACCTAGTCTTTGAAAGCAGACATAGAATATGACATGGTCATTAAATTTTGTTGCAGAAAATATTTATATAGATAAAGTGTTTCTCATAATGTGAATGTTTATTTTCTTCTCAATTTAAGCCTTATTTTTATGTATTGTTATACAGATGTGTTAAATCAACACAATTTAAATCATTGCCAATCTTGTGCTAACCATGGTGTTTCCATGTGATGATTGCTGATTGCAAAGCAGCGGTTAAGATTGTCATAATTTGGAAAGTATTCAGTGTTCAAAATGACAAGTTGGGTCAAAAGAGCTCAACTCCAGAGACCTCAGACTTGGTCTGGGGCTCATTTAACATTTCTATGCAAGTGTTGAGAACTTCAAGGAGAAACATATGATGCAGGTGCGGCTCTGTTCAGATTAGTAACATATTACTTATAATGCAACAGCAACTTGTGATATATATCATGCATTTTTTCTTAGTTTGATATTTTCTTATCCAACTGTATGTTTGTTTTTAGGAAATATCTATTAGCTCTGGATCCCGGGCTCAGATGATTGGCCTTTAACCCCCTGTCTACCATGAGGTATCGCCATATTTTGGATAATTTCAACATTTGAATTATGGGTACTCAAAGATTTATTTTGAATGATAACCTTATTAGCTAATGTCCCTGTTCTGTACTATGATCTAATTAAATTGTTTCAGATTGAAGAATGGGATGGTTAAGAACCTAAAGAAAATCGTTTGAAAACCAGGGACAGTCTGAGTCAAAGCTGCTCGAACTAAATAGTGTAGAACTGTCCAAATCTGATGATGGTCTGCAAAGACAATTGGCCATAATCATGTACATTGGGACATTCCCCTGGCATGCAACCACGCGTTATCAGTTGATCCATTCCAGCAACGTATTCCGACGCCCGACTTTGTAATGACTTACACTGAAAGACTAGTTAAGGATATAAAGTAGAACTGGCAAAATCTGATAGGGGTCTGCAAAGTCACTTGGCCATAATCCAGTCAGTTTGGACAAAACCCTTGCATGCACACCATGCGTTATCAGTTGATCCATCCCAGCAACATATTTCGACACCAGACTTTGTAATGGCTTACAATGAAAGACTAGTTAAGGAAACAGTTACACCTGCAGACAGTCTAACAAACAGATGACGAGATAACAAGACCATCCATTGATATAATCCACCAGAAAGTATGATACATAAAGAGGAAGACAGCTGAATAAAGCAGACATGCACTAACATCAAACATTGCAGATAAAAAAATTGAGTTACAGACAATGACGACTTGGTTGGAATGACTTTCCATTTAGGAGGGAAGACGTTGACGACAATAATGTATATTGACAAACAAATAAACAATATAAATAATTTATGTTGTAAGGGACAGACTGTTTTAGGTGTGGACAAGACATTTTATCTCTGCAAAATGCACGTGACCACGACATGCTACAAACAATTGACTGTTATAAACAGCAAGACAGACGAACCTCCATTATTCCTTGGACCAATGTTCTTACATGACAACAGTGACTACGAGACATTCAATTATTTCTTTTATCACCTTAAACTCAAACTTGGGACATATTTTGTAAAACTGGTTATCTGGACTGACAACGGACAGGCATTGGTAAAAGCAATTTTGACAGAATTCCTGACCTCAACTCACATACCATGCATTTAAAGGAAAATATGCGACACCACTTGATTAACAACAGTGTTTCCCTCTAAAACCAACAGATTATAATGAGATTATTTGGAACGTAGAGTATTGTAAAAGGGACAAATCAGACTTTTCTTAAAAACAAATGTCCAGACCTGGTTGAAAGTTGTGACCACTTCCCAGACAAGTTTAAATTTTACTTCAACAGACGACTTAGACAGAATTTCAGAAGCAAGGTCAGGGAAGGGAGTATAGTCAAGTGACTAGACCAACAACATCTAGTCAAACATGTCTTTAAACAGACTGTATGTTGGGAAACAACAATTACTTGAGTTTGTTCAAATGACCAAGACTGTTGTCAAAGGATAATATCTGGATCTTCAAAGTGCCCTTCTCTCAGCTGGCAAATATTATGTGGCCAGCAATGACAATAATGTTTGTGTAAGAATACTCTTACTATAAATATTAATGTGCCTTCTATAAATCAAAATATCATGCAACCTTTATTCACAATTTGGTCACATTTGATCACTTATTATTTAATCACTGAGGGCCTAAATTTATGTTAAAGTACGACATACAGCAACAAAGAGGCAAGTAAAAGGGGCTTCAAGGATAATAAAATAATGAGAGGACGACACTGAGGTACCCACTGGAACCTGAAGTGAAAAAGGTATGCTTACACAATCTTATGCGTCCCATTTAGTGGTATCATTGTAGAGCTAAATACCTTGTTGTCAAGGTTTGTATACCATGTTACCAACTGTTTCTTAAAAAATATAAAACAGGCCTCAAATAACATTCAAGAGTTGCAGAGAGAGAGAGAGAGAGAGAGAGAGAGAGAGCCAGAGTTGAGAGCAGAGAGACGACCACGAAAGCCGCCCCAGGCCGGGCGCAGCTATGTCGCCCGGAAATAAAGTTATAAGCTAGGGACTCTCTTGTTACATGCTGGATGATCTTGATAAAACTACAGTATACGATCTATGGCTTATCTTTGTATGGATTTCACTACAGAACCCATGCAAATCGACCTGGACTTGGGAATCTCCCAAGCAGGAACTGTTCAAAGGCGTTTCCACTTCTGATATCTTGGCTAACAAGAAGTTCCTTGAAGAGAAGTCAAGGCTAGGGGAGAAGCCAATGGCTTTTGAGCAAGAGGAGGAACTGGCTGAGCTTCGGGCAAAAGTATAAGAGAAGGAGATGGTGAAGGGTACTAGGAGGAACCGCGTGACAATGACAGGAAAAGGTATGGACAAATATTTTACCGTTATAGATTTGAGATGTCAGTAGGGTTTGAAGATGTGACAGTGTGGAAAGTGAGGGGGACTTAAGTACAAGTTCTGTCATAAACTCCTTAGCTTCTCAAACACAATACTTCTTCGAGTTTGATGAAAAAGGGTAAAGCTCCGAAGTCGGGGTTATATTTTCAATGGCAAGTGAATCTTTAGCTCTGCATAAGATACACCCATACACATCTTTGATTTGAGTTTTACATACTAGAAATTTACATGTTTATGGCGGGGTAATCGGAAATTATACCCAGCTTAGCAATTAAAAGTAAAGAGCAGTCAGCTCGAATTAAATTGCTGAAACACTTAATGTATTTGAATTGTACTTAAAATGAAAGGTTAAGGTCATCATATGCTGCAATTCTGTGCGACATTGAATTGGGATATAGACACTTGGAGGATTTTACTTATATTGAGAATAGATACATGTTCTATTTTTGCAAAGGTTACGCCTAGATTGGGTCCAAGGTCTGATCTCTCTAAGAGTTGCATCATAGAAAAGTACTCTAAGGGTTGCATCATAGAAATGTATAGGTCTTTTGAGTCATTGGTTTTGTGCAAAATTTCAAGGAATCTAAATCAAGTAAAGTTAAAGGCAAAATGAAGTTTGCAAAGCATATTTGTGCCTCATGCTGGATACATGACAAAAAAGAACAAAATCATCCAGACTTTTGCAAAGGGTACTCTTTTTTTTTTTTTTTATATGGGTTTTACATCACATCAACAAAAGGGTACTTAGATTCGGACCAAGGTCTGATCTCTCTAAGGGTTGCATCATAGAAAAGTATAGGCCTCTTGAGTCATTGGTTTTGTGCAAAACTTCCAAGGAATCTAAATCCAGTCAAGTATAAGGAAAAAATAAAGGTTTGCCAAGCATATTTGTGCCTCATGCTGGATACATGACAAACAAGAACAAAATCATCCAGAATCATCCGCTTGTCCTCATTTTTCTATATAACAATTTGCTAGAAATAATGTTAAATGAAATTGACAGAGTAAAAGATATTTTTTTTAAGCATTTGCAAATTATACTGAAGTTTTATTAGTTATTAGACAGAAAAGAAATCAATTGTAAAAGGGTCTATGAAATGGTATGTTCATAAGAGATAAGGAAAGAAAGGAGACCGGGAAAGTCATGATTCATGCTTACTGATGAACATGGTGTATTATTTTCAGATTTGATAAAGTTGTGAAAACATGAAATTCGAAGAAAGATTCAGTCTTCCATTAGTTTTTGATTGAATTATTGAAAAATGCAAATGCATCTATAAGGAGATTGGAAATCAGATGTGTAACTTATTTGGAATTAACTAGGAAAGATAAATTGGCTATGTTAAAATCAATTTTGAGAGTTATAACTTTTACATTAATTAATTTGCAGTTAAATGTGTATAAATAATTTCGGATTCAATAGCAAAACATGTAAAGGGAATAAATCATGTGACTTTTGTTTGTATGGTATGAAACACTATCAACAATTTTTCAGTTATGTTGGATCCATGAGTACTGTAGGCTATATAGGGCTCTAAAGTGACTCGCAATAGGACACTCCCACGAAACCAGAGGTGTCTGTGAGGCTTGAATCTGGGACCCCCAAGTCTGCCACTCTAACCACTGGGCCACACAGGACCCCCTTTCCTGGGATAAATGCATCTCATTTATCAAGATGCCTAGAAAGATACGCAGAAATCCTCTTCACAGAGTTTAATTGTCATTATTCATGTGGGCACCAATGATATATCATCTTTGTCAGCCTCCATTATCATGAATTTGTTTGAGGACTTGGTTAACAATATAAGACGATTATATTCTACAAAAATTATGGTTTAGAGTATTTTACCAAGACCAGTTGATCATGTTATTTATGGTGATAAGGTTCAGATGGTCTATCTTAATTTGAAATAGATGTGTAGTAAAAGAAATATAAAATGAAAACATTCTTTTAGACTGTTTAAATATGGAAAGCCAATTAGGGGATTGTTTGCAGTAATAGATGGTGGTCTACATCACAATTCAGAGGATACTTTGCATGACTTGTGAGATTTTGTAATACAATAGTACATCTCCTGAAAAAATAACGAATTATGATTTACCCTTGACCTGTTGAGATTATCATTGGATGGAGACGAGGACTAGACTTTGTAAATGAGTTATTTTTTTCTTCATTGGAGGTTAATTTCAATAGTGGGAGTATCCTACACCATTTTGAGATTGGGTTAGGGCTTCGATTAATCGAATGATAGCATTGGCAGAAACTTGACGTATATTATGTTTACTTTATATGTTTTTGTATCTGTTTATGCTTTATTTGGGCTTGAGTTTGGAAAGTCATGATAATTATGCACAGTTTATCACTGTAAGTAAATGTTTGTTGTGACAATCATAGTTGTTCATACTTTCCCATAAAGAAAACTTAACTTGTGATATATGTTAATGGTGAAAACAGCTCAGCTAGAGCATATTTGATGCATAACTCAGCTGTCATGCTTAACCTTAAGAATGGAATTAATGTTGTCAGTGTCATCACTTTTTTTTCACATATTTTAAATTTTACAATCAAGGGTACTTGTAAGTTAAAACATGAATGAAAAGAATTGAAATATACAGATAATGATAAACTTGTATTACCAAAACAAAATTGAAACAGTTAATTGAATGTATGATTTCCTAAAGAATGGACCTTCAACAAAACTTTTGAACATTGTTTTTCTTGTATTTGGGGCCCCAATGTCAGTTGCGTAACAGAACTATTTATATTACAAGAGGACCATGAGGGCACTGGGTTGCTCACCTGATATGAGCATATAAACATTAAATGATAATCATTTTTGCAATATGTTGCTATTCATTACATGAACAAAACAAAATGCCTTTGTGAAACCACAGTATCTCCCTTAGCGCTTTGAATTATTTTACCTTTGACCTTGAAGGATGGTTTTGACAAAGACCTGCCACCACTCAAAATGTGCAGTTCTATGAGATACATATGCATGCCAAATATAAACTTGCAACCTTCAGTATTGCAAAAGTTATGGTAAATGTTCAAGTTTGCACTTTAGACCCATTTATTTGACCTTGAAGGGTATTAATGACATTAACTTGTCACCACTCAAAATGTGCAGCTATATGAGATAGGAACTTGATTGCATGCCAAATATCAAGTTCCTATCTACAAAAGTTCAAAAGTAAATAAGGCCAATGTTCAAGTTTGATGAAGGTTTTTTGCATTATAAACACAAATTTGTTTAGTAGACAGTTATACAACTCACCAGGGTGTATGGGTTAATCTTTGGTTAGGCCTTGAAAAATAAATTGTTTGTTTAGGGTGACATCTTCAAAATCAGTAGGTTGGGTAGGTAGGTTTCTTTTTTTCCTTCAAATTCTGAGCTTCACTTTAACCCTTTACAGTATATAGCGCCGTTCGCCGCCTTATCGATTACCGCATAAAACGCTTTTCGCCATTATACCTATTACCATATAAAATCTATTTTGACGTTCTATCAATGACCGCATAGAACGCTTTTTGACAGCTGAAAAATTGATTTAACTTTAACCCTTAATTACACACATAAACACACACGTCACTTTCTCCAAATTTCATTTTCCTCTCTTAAAGGCACATCAAAGGAGATAAGTACAAATAAATTACTGAAAACATATATGGAGTTCTTTTATTATGTTCATAAAAGTCATCAGAATTAATAAACAAATGCATTTATACCCTATTAAAAAGACTCCTTTATCATAAGTTAATTTGTGCTTGAAATATACTTGTTTCCAATTCAATCCTGTTTATCAACAACCTGTTTGTTTACGTATTCAAAATAACTAATTCTGATTGGTCAGTTCAAATAGTTGTGTATCAACTGTCAAGGTCAGAGGTGAAGAATGAGGCAATCTGAATTATTAAACATGCTAATTTGGGTTATTTCTGGTTGACTTTCACATTCAAGTTTTGCTGATGGGGTTTATTGGTGATAACTAATTGAATCTGATCAAAAGGTTACCAAATAAAATAGTTTGAAAAAGCATTAATCTCTTTTTATGTGCCTTTAAATAAATATGTTTTCCTTCATTTCCGATGATAAAAATATAGGGTCAAACTTTTAACTTTTGCTCTAGAGAGAATCTTTTGATAATGGTCCCACGACACCTTTCTGAAAAAGACGCTATCAAATTGAGATGAAGGGAAGTCAAATTACCAACCCAATTAAAATGAGAGGCCTTCAATATCCGGACATAAAAGATCAAAACAATGCCGATTTGTAAAGACTTGATAAGGGTTTTATGCAATTCTTTAGAAAATTAACACATTTCTAAAAATACTGTCCAATTAAAATGAGAGCGAGCATACGGCACACGACCTGTACAAGATGTTTATGACACGGAGCTGTTGTTCAAAGTTGAAAGCGAATGAAAATAAAGCCGTCGGATAAAGGACATTATAAAGACGCCTACTTAAAGTATTATGTCAATTTTGGTGCTTCCGATCGCAGGTCAGACATCAATGTAGATTCAGAGCAGTCATTTGATCGGTCTTTTGAGCATGAAGATGATGAAATGCTGAAGAATAAATCTTACCAACTCGCGGACAAGCAAATGAGATTATTCCTCCGACTTAGACTACAACAACAAATTTTTGGTAGATTCATCACCCATGGGCACATATTTTACGGAAATATAAGCATGATTCGTTGCCATAATGAATTGATTTAAACAGTTTTACATGTATTAGAGGACCAGGTTTGATTACTTTATGAAGCAATATTGCGTTGAAAAACATTTTTTGATTTGGAAACAGTTTTAATGGAAATAGAAGTAAAACGATTCAGTTTTGTTGAGAAATATACAAAGACAAAGCATGTTTCTCCTTCATGAATGGCATTTTTCGTCAACAAAATTCCCTGCAATTGATGACAAAACAGAAAAACAAATTAGTGATCTCTCAGGGGGAACACATATGTCATTTATTACTTTTGATTTTGTATAATTCACACTGCAATATACAGTTTCATTGTTTGTCTTATTTTCTTCACCTTAATCTTAATATGTATGTATCACTAAAAAGTAGAAAATAACATCAATTAAAAGGAAATTTTGTTCTCGTCGTCCTTTATTCTCTGTGAAAATCTATTGGATTAACAAAAATTACATTAATCTTGATTTAATTAACAGTACCCCAATCAGTGACAATTATCGGAGATAATCCTGTGCAAATAGGTACCTACGGTGACTAATTATGTATGCGTTAATGGTCTCCGATAATCGGATGGTTTATACCTATGGTGTCATTGATAAGCCTTATCTCTATACCTTAAAGGGTTAATGTGCATATTTCTTTTAAAAGAAAATAGTTAAACAGTATAGAACTGTCTTCTGACACAGACCAGCATCCATTGAAATGCATTTTCAGAAGTTGTTGAATTTCTAAAGTGCAGATAGAAAACAGGAATAAACATGTGTTTGTCGAATTCAAATAAAAAACTGGCCTGTTGGAAATGCGCAAGAAGTTTCAAATGGATATGTTTAAATACAGCGCCAATTGATTTTTCCTTCCAATGGTCAAATAAAATCTTTAGGGTAGGCAGGTTTTGCTAGGTAGGGTTGGGCAATCTCTACCAGAGTAAATTGGTTCCCGCTACGCTCCCACATTTATCTCTGTGACGGGCTCAGAAAATAGTCCCACTTTTCCGGCATGGTCACGTGGCCGAAACTGACGTGTAGGGGTGTAGTAGTATACTGCATCTAGCGGCTTGCAAAAAGCGAGCTCCAAACTAACGCTCAGATCAATTAATAAGTTAGACGAAAGTCTCTTTAGTCGTATCACAATATAAAGATAGATAAGATAGGACAGTTAAAATTGAATAAAGACATTTATTTACACACAAAGTAGCTTACATTTGAAGCGTAATAGCTTATAGAGTAGAATTGAGGCGAGGCTCCATACGACTCAAAACCCGCCCCCTCGATCAAAACAAAGTGAATGACAGCTAGAAAATACATTCTCCAAGACAAATCAAACCTCCACGTAGTTTAACAAATGTGTCATCAGCCAGAATGAAACGTTCTCAAGAAAATCCAATGAATCAAGATTAATGACGACCTTCTCAACAACAAATAGCACCATTTCTCTTCAGTTCGAGTTTAAATCTTCCTTCAGTCAGTTCAGACCTTGACAATACTATTAAGTGACATAGATCATACTGTTAAGCCTCAAAAGACTTATTTGAAAGGGCTTTCTCACATGTGATTTTAACAATTTAAATGAGAAGTTTTCTTTCAATAAAATGAAAATGTAAATTTCTAATTTTTTAGTAACAGATGGCTAGATTATTAACAGCTTTCCAATACCATTCTTAACTGTTCAGAAAAGTTTATATAAGAACATTTACAGTGTATATTGCTGATGTTGCAAACCGTTTTACCCTTTACCAAACGCTAAATTTCTGACTGTCCCAAATTCAAAGAGTTTGCAGACGATATTTCAAAATGTGATGATATTAAAAATAATCTTCTGATAAGATAGAAAACATTGTGTGAAAAGTGGAAATTGCTCGATAAGAGCATTCTCTCCTGTTCCCACAATGTTACCAGAGTCGTCTGCAACAAAATGGTTAACTGTCTTTTAAGTTTAGATTGGTTTTTTTTTACAGAAACACTAGTTTAAACGGTTTGTGATATTTGCAAAATAAATGATTTTTATCTTTTCTAAACAATTATGATTGGGGTTAGTAATTAAGCTGTCGATAATCTAGTCTTATATTACTTAAGAAAATATGTTGTCATTTCAATTGTGGAAGACAGTTTTTTCTAAAAAGTTAAAGATCACAATCTGTGAGATTATCCTTTTCATATCAAATCATTAATGTTTATTTCACCAAACACAACTCTTTGAGTTATAGTTGCTTTAAAACCATTCTCTAACATCTGCTTTTGCTTTCAAATTGATCAAGTCACAAATTTTACATGGAGGAATGGATGAAGCAGATGTCCAGATAAAAGGCGTATTCAGCCATTATTGATTCTTTAAATCCTATGTTGTTGGTACTCATTTGAGATATTAGAACGAATGAATGAATTATTAACTAGATCTAACTCATCGAACAGATCCAAGCATTATTCTATTTCAGATCAAACACAGCTTTTCTTTACCAAGATTACTATCTTATCTCTTCTCCTACACCATATTCTTCAATCATGCTTTGATAATGCACATGATGAACACTGTTTCTATTTGTTTGGTGATCCTCAAATGGCACTGTAATTGGTCGTTGAGTAATTTTTGCTTTAGTTACTTTTCCATTTTAAACAGCAAATAATATTTATGGTTGAAAGGCTGTCAACTTTTATGAACACTGTTCTGACATCATCTTTCTTGAAATATAATGAATGAAAACCATTAGGTATCAAATAGACAATGTTTCTAACAAACAACAGTCCAGCTAATTTGTTAATTCAATATTTCATCATAATATCATTAAACAGTTATATTCTCATGATGAGAAATTGTCTTGTAAAGAATTTGATTGTTGTATGCTGTAATGATATACATGTATATATTTGTCTTAAAAGATTAAGATTATTCATAGAGAACATTTGAATTATAAAAGAAAACTCTTACAAATTCTGTTGTTTAAGTTCCCTTTAACAAGCAGTTCCAACTGTTTGAAAACTAAGTAGCAATTATAATCATATCTGGGTATGCTTCCTGCATTCATCATTAAGTCACTTATTGTGAATTTATTATTAGAATTTATGACAGAAACTTTAGAAATAAACTGTTGTCATAATTGTTTTGACATTGCTTAGCAGTTATAAAAACTATGATGAATTTTGATGCAAAGCATTGAGTATTGTTCATTCAACTATGGCTTATATCTGTACGTAAAATTCAAATTATATGAAGAAGTAAAGTGAAAATCTGAAATGAAAACTCAATTGTTACCCTTCATTAAACAAATTCCATTAGAATAAGTACTTAAGATCATCCTATACACTACATACATTCCTTAGAGAACCCAGCTCAGTAATTGGAAGAAGAATAGAATCATATAACTGACCAACGTCAAATTATCAATTCTTTCTACCATTTTTTTTCATAAGAGAGGTTAATACTAACTAATTAAACTTGCTCATACAGTTTATCCGAATATTCTAAAATAACATATAATTCATGATTTATTAAGTAACAACGCATCAAAAATGTGACCCATGTTCATGCTTTTGAAAGCATTTCAATTAAAGAAAAATCTGGTTATCATTAACAACTTAATCTTTTGTCCCAAAGATTTATTCGAAAGGCCCACTATCTAAGTAAGTCTGTCTTCTTAATACAAATTTATATCACGGTACTCAATGATATTCCTTTTCTGCATTGAATGAATCAAATATGGAATGTTTTATTAGTCTCTTGTCCCTAATTTAACATTTAACATGGTAAAGTATGTGAGAAAATATAAGGACATACCGGTAAATCTGAATTGAAAGTCTAAATGTTATGTTATGTTCAATTTACAATTAACAGCAGCATAAACCAACTCTCTCAGATATGAATTGTAAAAATTATCCAAATAGTAAGCAACTAAAGATAACATTTATTACATCGAAAAGGGTAGAAATCAGTTTAATGAAAACTATTATTGTCACACGGCAACGTATAAGCATCAAAAACAGAAAAAAAGACTAATAAGATGTTTTATAAATAATAAAGTAAGTTGTAACACATTTCACAGTATATCTGATTGTCCTTTATATGTGAGCATAGAGGTCTCTACTGCGCAAAGGCTTCACCATTCATTGTCCACTACATCAACTATAATATAACATATATAACACATGGGTCTGGACTGTGTAGGGGATGCCCTATCGTTCATCTGTCTTAGTGTGTGATAAATGTGTACTAAAGATCTAATATTAACTGGGTGTATGGTTCTGGGACTGTGTAGGGGCAGCCCTATCGTCATAGAGCCCTACTTCTCCAAAGCATTAGTGAATAAGATAATGATAAAATTAGTAAGAATAGAAATATATGAACTCCATGTCAGTAATATCAAAACATAAAAATATAATGATCATTATACTGGTTGGAAAATGGGTAATGGGTTAAAGGCTGTGTAGGGGACGCCCTATCGTTAGAAAGCTCATCATCCCAAATGCGTCATTGTAATTAGTAATAAGTCTACCACAAAGTGCTTGATGTACTCATAGCTGTAAAGAACTAAAATAATCTAAAAGAGGGAAAACATAACCAAGGGCTTAAAGAATCCTACAGATTATATGAACAATGTTCCATCTGGCTCAAAAACTATATGAACTAAATGATAAAGGGATTTGATATAACTTGACAATCTGTCAATCATTATTAGTTTAATTCCTATGCTTTGCTCACTATTGTTGGAGGTTTTACCACTTTACTAAAATGCCCCAAAGTGTACTTAATCAAGCATAAATTTGCCTGATCCATTGACCCGTTTTAAAATAACTGGGTCCTCCTTTAAAATAACCGGGTCCTCATTCCCCCAATCCTCTCCCCCACCCCCCTGCGAGGATTGACAGCTGTTGCAGTTTTAAAGAGGGGAGAACCAAGGGTGTAAAGCTTTCTTATTTCTTCAGAATCATTAATGGTTTGTCTTATCTTTTGCACAAAGTATGAGCATACATACATCATAAAGTTACTAGTAAACCATGAATTATATACTAAAAATACAAGCATAGTTAGAAAAAGTTACTTGCAGTTTATTCATCATGTTTCTTTCCTCTCATCTTTATCTCTATGCTCATGCCTTTCCTGTGGCCCCATACCCATGAACACATCATCCAAATATCATAACAACTCATTGATATCATACATTCGTGGAAGTTTTCAGAACATCGATTTGAAGAGATCTGCGTCCATTTAGATGATTAGAATGTGCCACTTAAGAAGCCTTTGCCTTTTCCAAAAACAATGACATCACGTATTTTGAAGTTAATCCTTGCAAGTAGCAAAATCTCTAAAAATCACAGTTGTAAAGACACTAAAGTGAAGACATCGTGTTTGTTTACATCACTGGTATCCAACCTGTCCGATAACCAAGACTTATTATACACCGAGCGGGAGACCAATGATGTAAACATTCCGCGGATTGATTTTTAATAGCGTAAAAAGGCTTTAAAATAGTTCTAGCAAAAATCGGTGAAATACATATTCAATTTCTACTGTATGGATCAAGTAAAAGTATGTTTGCCTTATTTATATAGTTCTTTACTTGATTCTATGCATAGAATAGTTTTGATCGCAATATTACAGAGTTTGCCACGATTCGTGGCAAAGATGGCGTGAGCCCGTTGCAGAGGTAGTATCCGGGGGACGATAACTCTGCATGGGAGATTGAGGGTTGGGTTACCCTAAACTTTTTTTTAGGCCTTTTAAAGTCTTTTTAGATCTCTGCACTATAAATAAACCCTAACAAAATGATAGTCAATGTGATAAATTTCTCCTATGGAAAGTATCTGTCAATTCCTGAAAGGGGTAGGTATATATTTCAAAGATGCAAATGATCAATTGAAATACAATGATGAAATGATATAATCTTACAGAACAGCAGAACAGGTCAACACATTCTTAACTAGAATAGGAAAGCATGTCTTCCTGAAATAATTAAAAGATATATGATGCAAGTTTTATGCAATTCAGACAACAGGTGCACCAAACACACACTGTTACATAGGCGTAGGAGCGTTTTCAACATTGGGGGGGCCAACTTCAGATGAGGAACGGTCCAAGAATAAATGTTCCTAAACTTTTTCATGACTATTCATGCATTTACAAATTCAATAACATCATAAGAATTAAAATAAAGCGTATGAAAATGTGTATCTTTAATAAAAAAAAAGAAAAAAAGAAAAAAGGATATGCCAAATCAATTGAACATTCATTAGTCTAAGTTTGGCAACTCACCTCTGTATGTATGCATTTGTTCAAAAATAAGATACAAATGTCATACAAATTTGCCTTTCCATAGATACAAGGAGTCATTTTACTTGTCAAATTCAACAATATTGCAACATATTCACACATTTTGAACTGGATGAAATAAGTAAATATCTGTCTGTTCATTCAAACCTTTCTGTGGCAGTGAAGTTTCTACGAACACTGTTTATTCTAGAAATCCAAATGAAGGGGGAGGGGGGAATACTTTGAAAGTAAGGTTGGATTTTTTAAAATTAAGGGGGCGATTATCAAATGCAATTATTAAGCTCATCACTCAAAAGTACCCCAACTACGAATCCTTGTGGTATAAGTCTATATATGCCCAAAACTTGGTTTACAGTTAATGACTGTTATATCATGTCAATTATCACTTGGTAAGGTTAGTATCAAAAGATGTTCGCTTAGAGTTCATGTTTTTTATAGAAGTCTGTTATCCACTTCCTTGAAATGCTTGGTCAAGGGCCTATGCACTACGTAAACAAAGTGTTTCCTCGGAGGACTAACCTTCCTTGCCAAATTCAAACTAAATTTTTGTACAGTTTATTGAACCGTAATTGTCCATCAAAAGTTGGCTCCTTAAAATTTATTCAACCGTTTTGGGAAAACTACCACTTTTGCTTTAGTGCGCTCGTCACAAATATGCTGAGTACATTTTAACAGCAGAGCAAATTTTTAACATTCAAACTGTTTATTAGTCATATGGATATCAAATGCGCGATTTTCTCGCATGCATGTAGAAAATGTGCGCCATATTTTGATTTTCTCGCATGCATGTAGAAAATGTGCGCCATATTTTGATTTTCTCGCATGCATGTAGAAAATGTGCGCCATATTTTGATTTTCTCGCATGCATGTAGAAAATGTGCGCCATATTTGAAATAATAGGGCGATTCACACAATTGCGTGGTCTAGAATAGACATTGTACAAATGTACATAAAATGACCAAATTCCATAGCTGTCTAGTTTGTTTGTAGGGTTTTCTTTGCTTCGCTTGATAGCTATTTCGGGTGTTGTTGAAATACGGTGTCTTGGTCAGTTTTGATACTTTTAACAGTTTGGTAATTTGGTAACAAATATATCAAATAGGTCATTCTTAATTTGGAAATAATCCCCTACATGCTTGTATATTATAAGACATATCACTTTACTATCACCTAAGAGATTAAAAGCATATTAGTGCTCAGAAAAACTGCAAAACTGGGTAATATGAGTTTTAAATTATGATAGAATATGTTGAAACATATCGAACAACCACAGGATCATTATAACACCTGCAATGTTTGGTATCTTTTTTTCACAAATTATTCACTACATTGTTTACATTCGTGTAACATCTAAATGGCAAGAATTGCTTGGATCAATGAGTGGCGAACGCCTGGTTAAAAAAATCATGTGAAACACATAAAAATACTGTCATTAGTTTTATCCAATATTAACAATGTGAACATTCATAATGGATAATTGTTTGGGTTTTATTGGTTCCCAACATTAATCAGCTGGCCTTGTTTTATTGCTAATTGTAAACAGAACATATAGTATTCACTCTTTTAAAAGCATCATGTGAACATGTTTCAGTCTCAATTCCTCTGTTAAAGGGTTCCTCTGTTAAAGGAAATTTAAAGCACTTTTGAAATAATTTTCGATTATTCTAGAACTTTCATAATGTAAATGTAAAAGAGTGCAAGTATGGCTTTAAGTTCTTAGTTGATCCTGAACATAAAGGGAAAGATATACCAACACATGTTTTTCCGTAAAGTTTGATGAAGAAATAATGTTAACTTTAATGAAATGCCAAGCCCTAAATCATTCACTTTTTGAAAAGAAAGAAAGGGAACAAGCCCAAAATATCCACGGGTCATAACTTAGTCCCAGTGGTGATCTTTTCGAATTCAATCTAACATAATGGAGATATTTCATATATGGTATTATTTAGATTAGACCATTTTGAAAAAGAGAAAGGCCAAGCCCAAACCGGTCATGTTAACCACTAAAGGGCCATAACTCAAACAAATGGCAATCTGGTCAGGTTATTTGAATTTGATTAACCCTTTCCCAAACAATAACGCCATTTGACCACTTTGTTGCAGACAACTTTTTCCTTCTCCCACAATGTTTTCTGGCCTATCAGAAGATTATTTTCCAATTTCATCACATTTTGAAATGTCGTCTGCAAACTCTTTCAATTTGGGACAGTCCAAAATTTGTTGTTTAGGAAAGGGTTAAGAAATTATGACAACAAATAAAATTATAAAGCTTGGATTAAGATCATTTCAAGAGAGACCAGACAACAATCCATGATAGCCTTATAACAGAGAAGAGTAAGACATTATTATATCTCCATCAATTTGGTGGGGAAAAACAATATTTTGAAAAAGAAGCTAGGCATAAAAGGGCAATACTTGTAAGACCATCCAACTGTCACCTAAAAGTTTGATATATAAATAGACATGCTGCTTGTATCTGTGCAAAAAATCATTTTGAAAAATCCAGCACAGACTCTTTCAATGGCGTATCTGGACTGCCTCCAGACAAAATCTACTCCAATCAGGACCACCCAATACTGCCCCCCCCCCCCGAATGTTTTAGTATCGACTTATGAGTGCCCATTTACGGATTGCCTCTGCTCATCCGCTGTCAGCTCATGCTGACTAGCGATGGCTGACTGAGACGCATCTTTTGTTCGGATGGTTGATATTTTCTCATAGTGTGACTTACAAGATCATATAGGAAGCAAACATAAGTGTTTCAGTGCAAGACCTAAGTATGACCTTCACAGTATCGCCAAGGACAGACTTGCAGTGTTGCACTGAAACCTTGAAAAACAAAACAATGAAACATTTAAATTGAAAATAAACAATAACAAATTAAAAAAGAAATGTAGCACTTTATGAACTGCAGACAACTTTATTAACTACTAAGCAGGCGGCAGTTCAAATAATGTGAACAGTTCTGGAAAAGGGGAACAGAGAGGCTTAAAACCCAGTTTATATAGCAAAGATTCAGCGCAAATCTATAAACAAGACTTTTCATCAAGAATAGTTTTGCATTGAACCTTACTATAGAGTTTTAGTGAAGTTTTTTCATGTATAAATTGCTACTTTTGTCACAATGTTTTTATGAAAGGTGTATGCCTGAATATGTCAAATGTTGTCAACAGTTCATAAAGATTTAACTCTCTACCAAACACAAGATTTGATCATCCAGAAATCAATTGGTTTGCAGAAAACAAACTGATTTGTCTAGAAGGACAGAAATAATCATGACATGAAAAGATTGCACATATAAACACCTTTTCATCACATGATTATTTAAAAAAATAACAGCAACTGAACTGTAAAATGTCTTGGAAATTTGGTAGAGAGTTTAAAAGTACTGAAACTTAGAAAGGCAACCTATCACTCATCAATTGTGAGGCAGAATAAGAAACATACTATATTATTATGATATAAATTTTGAAACCCTTTACCAAACACCAAATTTTTGACTGTCCCAAATTAATAAGAGTTTGCAAACAACATTTCAAAATTTGATGAAATTTTTAAAAAAAATCTAATAGACAAGAAAACATTGTGGGAAAAGGAGAAATTGCTCATAAAGAGCAATTTCTCAGTTTCCCACAATGTTTTCCAAAGTTGTCTGCAACAAACTGGTAAATGCCATTGTTTGGTATTGGGTTAAACATTTGAAATTCATGACTTGTCCTAACTGACTTCAAACTTTCATCTACTTAACAAGATTGTTCGCTCCAAAAAAAAAAAAAATAGCAAAAAAAAAAGAAAAGAAGGAAACCTTGAGTAAAAAAGAGCAATAACAGGGAAAAAGCATGTGATCTAATGGAATAGATTCCATAAAAAGTCCAAAGAGACTCCAAAACAGTGGAAGCATTTCCAAGTTTCAGTACAGTTGTATAATTTTAACTCACGGCTCCCTTCTACCATCAAAGACCTGCTGAACCTCCTTCTGTTCATGATGGACATCCATTTGGGATGTGGCCGACATCATGGGGAGTTGAAATTCCTCCTGGTGTTTGTATCGAAATGCCTCTCATTCCATCCTGGTTCAGTCTGTCCGTCTTGTGACATGTCCAATATGAAATCAGAAGCACACAAACAAAATTAATTTTTCATATGGTATAAACCATTGAGACAAAGTTGAGTAGGAGCAATTAATCCTTTTGGTAGATTGGTTTCTATATCATTCTACAGTAGATGCTGAATAGTGAGGTATTATTGAGTAATAAGTTTATCCATTCTCTCATATCCCTTTCCCAAATACCAAATTTCCGACTGTTCCAAATTGAAAAAGTTTCCGGACAACATTTCAAAATGTGAGGAAATTGAAAATTGAAAAATACTTTTCTGATAAGGTAGAAAACCTTGTGGGAAAATGAGAAATTGCTCGTTATGAGCAATTTCTTCTTTTCCCACAATGTTTTCCAGAGTCGTCTGCAACGAAGAAGTGTTTGGTAATGGGATATGGTATTACTGACTAGAACACAAGAATACAAATGTCATGATAGATTTAGTGAAAATTAGGTAATGCATAATTTTTAACAATTGACAAATGGTCAGAAGAGCATAATTCTTAAAGGTATCCCAAATTGACTTGATAAGCACTCTCTTCTTAAAATTGTTGTTAGAGCCAAAGCAATAGCATTGATAATTTGTACAGTATCATTTTCTCTAATTGTTCCAAATGTTTGGTGGAACAATATGTCTAAATACAATGCAGAGATATATACTTGGTTGTCAACATGCCAAGGGCCTCGAATAGTTAAGAAATGTGAGAAGTTTGAAAGCAAATGGCTTTGATATTTAGGGAGAAAAGTGAACTTTCCAGTTTTTTCAAGTTAAAAAGGTATCAAAATAGAGTTTAATACAACACAAAGTTATATGACCTGATTAATAATATACCCTCATGACAGTCAATAATTGTATTGTATTAAAAGCACTAGATTACATACTCTGGGCAGGGCTTTTTATCCTTCAATTGGGAAGAGGCCCAAGCCTGTTGAATTTGGGAAATATTATCGCTGAAATTACTGAATTGGGAAGCCAAAAAGCTGGTATGACTTTGAATTTTTGGGAAAACTGCATGATTTCAAAGACATTTCCAATTTGGAAAGTGCCATTTATAGGCCCCTGTTATATAATGTAAAAAAGCCCTGCTGGGGGATGGTGAATCTCAACACAAAACTTTCCAAATTGAAACAAATTGTGTCTTAAAAGAATACAAAGTCATACTGTATTACATAGATTATAGAATACTCTTATGACGGCAAACAACTACATCTGACTTGAAAGCAATACCCTCATGCCATTTAGAAATGAATGAAACGTTCACGCAATATCAACGCCGGCGGCGACGACAAAATTCTATGTCTAGAAGAACATTTAAAAGAAAAAGATTTTCTTGAAATTATTGAAAGAACATTCTACCTAATTGAAAACAATTACTTACCAAAGTAAATGCTTGTCCATTTCCACTGTCGAGTCTGGTCATGTGTTAAGAACAATTTCGATTCAGAAACAGTCGCCATTACATCATCGCAAGTGGCTGAACTGAAGATAAAAGTCAGGCGATCTCATTAATTAACGGGGAAATCTCGGTTCAAAACATTTGCAAGTGAATGCTAAAACTAAAGGAACACAAAACAAAGTAAATAACAGCTTTTTGTCGCACAAAACTAATTATTAAAGCGTTATTTAGCTTACCAACCTCTCTTGTAATTTACCATGTGGTTCACCGGACCATGTGCGAGACGGAAAGAAAGATTCTACCGGAAGCACGTGGTACAAGCATGAAATTTACATGAAAAGCGAGCCAAAACCTGTTACGTCACTGTCAAACACAAAACAGACATATCTCGTTTATTTCAATGAGTAAGATACAGCCTTTTAGCTCTAGAGAAATGATAGCCAAGTTCAAAATTCAATTGTAACGGGGTATCCTAAAGGGAACTGAAAAGTGACACACGACTGAAAAACTCGTTCTTATCCATGAATTTAATTATACATTATAGAAGGAGATTTGCTTTTGACGAGTTTGTTAGTTCTAACGAAAAAAATGCTTTTTGAAATTCAACTTAAATGGTTAACTGGTCTGCTCATGTATCGTCCGATTTTGCTCCTATTTCGGATGGACCCTTTACATCATAGATGCACTGATTACAGACTTGTTCACTGGGAGGGATTTTCGCATGTTTTTAACTATAGCTCAGTTATATTACGACATTCAGTGCACATATAGAATCGTCTTGGAGAGACGGTTCAAATACATTACTTTGCAATATTGCTAATTTCGATGATGATAATAAAGGAAATATGTTTTAGACCTTAGAATGCATGGTAATTTTCTAGAAATAGACTTTGGTGTCGTCTGCTTTTCAAAAACCTCAAATACCTTCGTAATTCTGACGGAGAAAGATACTCAGAGTAGCAAGCAGGTTGGATAACATGCCAACAACCTATTTACTTGGTGTCTGGCCTGGATCTAACCTGTTTGCATAAGCATGACGTCGGTTCCAGCACTAAAAGGGTTAAAAGCATACTAGCGCTCAGAAAAACTGCAAAACAGGGTAATATGCGTTATAAATTATGATAGAATATGTTGAAACATAGCGAAAAACACAGGATCATGACACTTTAAGGCCTGCACTATCTATTTCTATTTATCAAAGTGATATTTTCGCAAATCTGGTGCCCACCAATTTAACTTCATTGTTTACATTCGAGTAACATATAAAATAGCAAGAAGCGCTCGGATCAATGAGTGGCGATCACCTGGTTAGGAAAATAACGTGAAACACATACAAATACTGTCATTTATCCAAGATTAACAACGTGAACATTCAAAATGGAAACTCTCTTTGGTTTAATTGGTTCCTAACGTTTCTCCACTGACCTTTCTTTATCGGTAATTGTAAACAAACCCTATAGTATCCACACTTTTAAAAGCATCCTGTGGACGTGTTACAGTCTCAATTCCTCTGCAAAAGGGAATTTAAAATACCTTTAAGTTAATTTTCAATCATTCTAAAACTTTCACAATTTAACTGTAAATGAGTGCAAATATGGCTTTAAGCATATACATGATTTATTTAGCAAGATCTATACGTTTCGTGTAATGATACCCAAGATACCGAGACAGTCACGCACTTAGGAAGAGTGAATTAAACGTATCGGTACTATCCTGTTGACATATATCTGAAATTTACATATCAATATAGACTATATTATAAAACTCGTCATCGGGATTAAATGTTATAATGATTTCCCAAACCAGGACTTAAATCACAAATACCACCAGAGATTACATAACAATCACAGATGCGTGAAAGGTGTGGGTAATATAGAGTGAGTCATACGGGTTGATTTAACTTATGGCCCAGTCACTTAGCCCGGCCGATGTCCGGCACCAGTAGAGCTCGGTGGATTTTTTTTGTGCCACCGAGCTCTCCTCATCGGAAGCAGAGCTCGGTGACGTGAACGGACTCCGTCCGGACATCTTCATGCGACCGACCGAACACCGGCCGGTGACCGTACGGAGTCTGTTTCAAAATGGGAGTTTTTTTTCTGCCGATGTAGCAGCAACTACCGGCCGATGGTCGGCCGGACATCGGAAGGAATACGGCCGGTACCCGAGCAGGAAACAGGACACCGTGCGATCGCCGGCCGGGTTGTTAACGGGCTTTGAGCAATGACCGGCCGATGCTCGTCCGATGTAACACGGACTTGGGTGCCGAGCTATTCCGTTCTTCCTACCTGACATTGTCAGTTCATCACTATGATGCACCGAGTAGACTTCGAATGGTACTGCTCGAACACGAACTGGCTCAAGCAAGGTTCCAGTACAGAGGGAGCTCGGTGACAGCCCGGTGAAATTCAGCTCCGAAGTTAAAATTTCACCGAGCTGCCACCGATGCGGTTTTAAGCAACAAACGCCACAGATGTCCGGCCAGTGTTCGGCCGATTTCGGTGAAAGTCCCCCCCCCCACCCCCCGTATATTCTAAGGCTGGGTGCAATTGCTATGTAATGTAGTAGATGACCGGTGAGAGCCTTTAGTGAGTCATACAAAGGAAACTTAAATATGTGAACTGTCACCGCAATGCTACTGTTTTATGTTTACTTTGACATTCCTTATCATAATTGGAAAGCGTCGACAGAACGTTGGTTGACACCAATATTTATGATAAGGTGACATATATTTCGATGGCATAATTCAGTCACTCCATGAGAAAATTCGTACAACTACAGTTTGGCGGGTCCAATAGCTGTACAGACATGGTATTGGTGACGGCAACATTTTTACTTGTTAAGTTATTAAAATTTCGAAAATCTTATTGATATGTGCGGCGCACAAACTGGTCCATTATGGAGTTATACAGACGACAGACATGTAGACCTGTTTACGACGGTACACAAAAAGCAAAACATTCTCAAGATAAGCATTATATGACAGTATAAATGCCCAGAAAATCTAGGAGACATTTTACGCATATGTGCTGAGATACCTTTTTTTCTTGTATCCATTTGTTAAAGGCCGACTATCAGTATACATGTCTTAAAGGAAGCTTTAAACTGTCGAAAGCGGTCATAGTTTGACAAATAACAGTTGTTCAAGAACTGGACAAGATGTGGATTGTTTCGTGTCTTGTATTGGGATATGTTGCTATTGCAACAAACGGCCAAAATCCAGTAAGCTTTTACAAAATCTTTGCCTTCCTTAACTAACGGTAATGGATCGAGTAATAGGTCGATCAGATACAATGATTAATTTAGTTCTCGTACAGCTAAGATTAGGATTCGCTAAGAGACAGATACACTGTACGGGTACATGCATGCTAATGGAATGACAAAAGAAGAACAAGTATCAGTGAAGTCAATTATTGGCGTAGTCGAGAAAAGTAAGATGTTAATGATTATCATAACAAGCTGGAACTGATTCTAGCGTGAGAGGACTTTAAATAAAAGTAATATATATCTTTTGAAATACCAAAAAACTTGTACTAGACATACGAACACCGAGTACACAATGCTCGCATATAGGCTCTTTAAAAATGTATATCGGTTCCAACATCAGACTAGACCTCTCTTTATCTGCCTTCCTAAAAGAGCTTTGGGCCGAATCGTCTATTGAGCCAATTCTTTTGGACATTCTAATCCATTACCAAACAATAATAACGTTTGACCAGTTTGTTCCAGACGCCTTAAGAAGACATTGGAGGAAAAGAAGAAATTGCTCTTAACGAGCATTTTCTCCTTTTCCCACAATGTTTTCTACCCTATCAGAATATTATTTTTCGATTTTGTCACATTTTGAAATGTCGTCTGCGAAATCTTTTAATTTGGGGTAGTCAAAAATTCAATGTTTAGTAAAGGGTTGATATAACAATCATGTTACGTCTCGTTCAACATTGAAGAAACTGGTACGTGTGCTCTGAATGATCTGATGTACCTGAAATAATGTAGTATAGCTACTAATTACATTTTTTATGCGGAGGTACATTGTACGAGGAGAAGTCGTACATAGAATATACTTTCATTTCAGATGGGTGACTCTTGTGTCCACGGGAAATATCCTCCTCCACCCTCGTAAGTAGTCAAGTCACTATTTCGTTTTTTTTATATTGTTATACATCAATATATGTATCTACAGAATCACAATATTCAACATGTTTATTAATTCTTTAATTAACAATAAAAAGGAATAGTTGTTTTAGATTGGGCGGGTCGAAGACAAACACAGAAATTTGATATAGCGATATTTCCCGTTTAAGAAGCATTACCCCCAGGACAAAATGTAAGAATCTTTTGAGCTGTTTTACTTGAACGAACTTTACATATATACATAAATGTCACTAAATTTCCACGAATCTACCCACAACCTAAATAAACATCGTTATTGCGAAGTTTGTGTTACATTTGACCATTTTCGTATTTGGTAATGTTTAATGTATCGATATATGTTCAAAGATCCAGGCTCTACGTTTTCTTGTACACTAATACTTGATTAATCATGTCTATTGCAGTCCATGTGAGTGCTTTCAATCTATAGTTGTTTGCTTAAACTCGTCGCTAAGTTAAAAGTTTAAACAAAAATTGGATACATAACATAATGAAAATAAAATGTACAACAAAAATAAAAAAATAACAACGCAATGTCTCTACGAAAAAAGAAATAGATAATATTGCATTTCCATTTAGAACAATTGTCGACCTCATTAATCACTTTTCCTCTATCCGCTCTATAAAGTTCCCAATTAAGGTATTCCGGATGATGCAGATCCTGGTTGCAATCAAGTATGGTAGAGAGTATTTTTCAACGGCGGTATAAGTGCACGCGTATCTAATGAACAAGATGGTTTTGGAGGACAACACACGGGCACCATAGACATGGCGTTAAAACAAGAATCCGTTTCACTGAGTACAATTAAACTTATTATTCTTTTCTTCTTTAGCTATCAGATCAAGGAATATGTGATCAACCTAGACCTACCTCCCGAGCAACGATGGGCCCAAGTTGGAAAGGAGAAAACCCAAGCGGTATGCTTTCGTTGATGTACAACAATGACACTATTTAGACATACAATGAGAGCTTCTTATAACCGTAGAAAGAATGACTTACCAAACCTCTACAGTAACCAAGGTTAACAAATTCTAACATACGGGCTTTTTCAATAGTCCAAATAAGAACGAACAAAAGACGGCAGGTATAAAATTAAAGAGCTCTCAACATTTCATTATTGAAGCCTTGAACTACACGTACCCTTGAAGAAGGAAAGATAATTGCGTTAAATGCAATACAAACATCAAGTGGTTTTGCATTTATACTTATCTAGATAGCCAACCTTATTCTGGAGTTTAAGAAGTTCATCATTGGGAATGGAAGTGGTGAGATAATAAAGATAATCGACTTTCTCGGGGTAAGTTTATCAAAACGTCTTGTTTTCTTTTTCAATTTGCTTACTGGTGACGTACCCATAATTGCAAATTATAACACACACGTTTTACCAATCCTGATACAGTACTTGTTTTATAGTAGTCGCGTTGCTTGTTTAGGTGAACATAAACGTCGACAGGAAGAAACTGATGACTTGAAGAGACATTGATTTTACAGACAAGGCTAACCAAACAATAAGCATCCCTTTTTAACAAACACCTACAAACCATCAACACTTTTTAACGGTCTTAATGTAGAGGTTGATCATGGATCAACAGCATGAGAGTCAAAATAAATCTCGCGGAATTTCCAATACAACATAAAACTGAATTTGAAGCAACACAGAGACCGAAAATAGTTTCAATAAATCACTCAACATATACCAAGAGTTGTCGTTCCTTTACTAATCACACATACTTATTGGTTCTGTATGTGAATGCAAAAAAAGATAACTCCGAAGTCTAAATGACTGACTGGTATACTATTACAGGAGAACATGGATGACACGCTCCCTAATCCTTACAGAGACGAACTCAAGGGCATGGCGAAGGCTACAGGCATCGAAGTCGGTATGTTATGTTGATGAACGTGTTGTTTAAAAATACGCATGTTCTATACATATACTAGTAGCCACCTTTAAGCAACCTCCTTTACAATGCAATGTTCTGATATATAATGCAAGTCACTGAGACAATGCATTTTACGCTTCAAGTTGAGTCGAAAAGAAGGTCATTTGCTGAGAAGGATGTTTTAGGTTAGTTTTGACAATTTTTGAATGTCAACAACAAATCTTAATTATAACCTTGCTTTAAATAATCAAACCATCTATAATAAAACGTTAAGTTTTTCCTTTTGTTGAAATTTGATATACTGATGATTTAGTCGGACTCGTGTCTTATAAGTAAGCCTTCCCAAAAGGACTACAACACTGTTGAAACAATGCAAA
Organism: Cerastoderma edule; assembly: GCA_947846245.1. Lineage (NCBI taxonomy): Eukaryota > Metazoa > Mollusca > Bivalvia > Cardiida > Cardiidae > Cerastoderma > Cerastoderma edule. The sequence continues at coordinate 43,634,928 of OX401408.1, forward strand.
ATCCAAATAACACAAATACATGTTACAAGGATCTCTTCACCACAGGCGAACTCTTCATCTACAACATATTCTACGAACTGTTCAGTGTCTGTACATCCATCGTCGCCCACGACAAGGCCGGCAAAATGTATCATGCTAGAAATCTGGACTTCGGGCTCTTCCTCGGGTAAATTGTATTCGGTTATATTGATAAGGTTCTACGATTGATTGACTATAAATGCGTTTGAATAAGTCTGACAAATGTGGCAGTTATTCATGATTTATTCCTACTTTCTCTTGATGTATTATCATTGATGACTATAGCCATTATCGGAAGACGCTTATATTTTTCATATTCTCGTTTTACTTCATTAGAATTATTTTTCGAGTAACAAAGTACCTATAACTATAAACGTCATTTCATTGAACTTATTTCTTCATACGATGCATCTGCCATAAAATACTTTTGAATCTGTTTTTAAGTATATCGAATGGAATATAAAAGTTTAATCGTTATCTTTTTTGTCAAATGCAGCTTTCTACCTGGACCTTTTTCAATATTTAACTGACAAATGTGTTTATTACGCCCTCGATTAGAGAACATCTTTAAAGATATACACGTTGCCGTTTTATATACCAGTTGGAATACGAGTAATCACACCTGGGAGTTGACAGACGCTCTCCGACCCTCTTTAGTGAATCTGGACTGGCAAAAGGGCGGCAATACAGTCTTCAAATCCGTCAATTATGCTGGCTATATCGGCATACTCACGGCGGTCAAACAGGTACGTAAAGTTTTGCACAGCTTTAATTTCCTTTAGATAATGTTAACCCTTTACCAAAGGCCGAATTCTCGTCCCAAATGGAAAGAGTTTGCAGACGACATTTCAGAATGTGATGGAATTGAAAAATATTCTTCTTTTCAAGCAATTTCTTCCTTTCCCAAAATGTTTTCAAGAGGCGTCTGCAACAAACTGGTCAAATATTTTTGTTTGGTAAAGGGCAAATGCTATTTCACATGCCGTTATTGTTATCTAATTTATACATGAACATTGTTCTGCATTATACATGACGGCGGAATGCTTAGGGTTTGACTGCACAATAAGGCCGTGTCAAATTGGGCAGAACCATCGGTTTTCATCGAACGGCGGAAAGAGTATTTTGAAAGTGTAACTTTCGAAAGCTAACAGATGATCACAAACGACAGCTTTACTTATGGTCATACAGACAATAGTGAGAGAAAGTAGTTACTACACCACGATCGCCGTAAAACAATGTGTCTTTTTCTTCCGAATTTTTAAGTTTTAATCATAATGTAAATCTATAATAATGATTTATAGTTTGGGGGAGTCTTATATCCATCCATCCTGTCACAATTTGAAAATGACGATATAAGTAAAAATTTGTGATAAAAGAATTTTTACTTAAAAACTTTACTTTTTCTCACGTTTCGTTTATGTCGTTCCTAGGATTCTGACAAACTGTTTCGATGTATTTTAATTATTTCAGAACAAGTTCACGTTTAGTATGGACGAGAGGTTTCTAGTAGACGGTGGTTACATGGGTATGTAATAAGATGGTTTTTATGTCCCCATACTTCCAACCTATACAATGATATTGTGTCCAAGGCAGCACATTATGAAGAAATTAATCGACCCAAATCCTGAACAACCCCTTTCAGAAGGATAAGATACAAGCTAAATGTTCCACGATGAGCTTATTATTCCCTGTATCGCTTGACAACGCGTACTCTATTTATAACTCCAACGTTCCATACGGAATACTGGATGCTCTTATTGTAGATCGGGGTTTAATAAAAGAAGCTACATTCAATTCCCCAGATGGTATCTAATACATGTTAAATAAACACATTTCGTCATATGCAAACGTCCTTACGAGTGTGTCGTAACAGATTAAAAAATTTAATTAGACAGTAAAAAGTAAAAGGTCAGCATGACTTTACACAATATTACAAATATTGTTGTTTTCATGTATAATAGTCATCGTCTAATGCTGTTATCGACTATGACCGGTCACAAATTCCCATACGGAGGAATGTTTCGACTAATTTTGATCAATACACACAGGTATACTGGAGTGGATTCGGGATAGGAAGGGAAGCTGGATGGGTTTCCTGAGCCGAGAGACCATGGAGTCCGCGGAGACGTTTGACCAGGCGAAGGACAAGCTAGCCAATACACAGATGATCGCCCCGGCCTATTTCATCCTCGGTGGTACCAAACCAGGCGAGGTAGGATAGTAAGAGTAAGAGTACTAAGAGATAGTAAGCGTACATTGACAATGTACTATAACTAGGCATTGTACAGGAAGACAGCGCTTTATTATAGAGATTGATAACCATAAAGCACCCCTCTAGAGCTTTTACACTGGTCAGACGGTAATGACCAGTATGTAAAATTGGTGTTTATTCGCGTTTATTTTTAGAGACCATTTTATTACTGTCATCTTTGGTCTTTTAATTGCCTGGTATAGGTGCTTTAGACCAAAATACGAGTGAGTACCTTTAACAGACGTTTTTTCAAATAACACAAACTTAGTTTGATTTTATATTGCCTTAATGGTATTTTAGAACTTATGACACACATTTTGAATCTTGATAAAGTTTGTTATTTCGATTTACAAACTATTTTTTTGAATGAGGTCGCATCATTTTTCTTGTTTATCGAAGAGTTCGGACGTAAGCTAGTCCCAGTAGTTATCGGTATATCCGTAAAGTTTCGCAACTATCATTTATAGGGTCCTCTTTGATCAAGTGTTCAGAAGACAACATAGCTTGTAGGCACATAGCCTAATCTTTATATGGGCCGATTTGAATTCTAATTACAATAGTCTGCTCCAGCTGGTTGGCTCACAGAACTATAATTTACCCAATTTCACCAAACACTTAGCTGAAGGTTTTTGTTCAATTCATTACAAGAGGGATGCAACAATATAACAGAGCAAATGACTGGATGTAGACTTTTTCTTAAAGCAAAACTTTAACTATAATAGCTTAACTACATGTAAATTCGTCCATAACATTATCTAGACATTGATAAGAAATATTTAAACTTTTCTTTAAGGGTGTTGTAATCACGCGTAATCGCGAAGTGAACGGTACCGATATTTGGCCAATGACAGACAAGATGGCGGGCGGCTGGTACGTGCTGGAAACCAACTACGATCACTGGAAATCCCCTTTTATACTGGACAACCGCCGGGGTCCAGCTAACGCTTGTATGCAAAACATGACCATTGATGTAAGTCTCACAACCGTATATTGATATCACTGCACACACTGTTTGGTTTACTTACAATATCTATCTAAATACATACATGGTACCCAATTAAAGTATACGTATTTTAATTAAAAAATTCATATCTAATGTTCAAGGTAAATCCTAAAGATTGGAAATGTAGACATATCGTAAAATGTGTGAAAGAAAAGACAAATTACAGAAACAGATAATCTATATTTGCTATTTCATGAACATTGACGGCTTTACCAATGCTCGTTACACTTTGGCTCATCATCATTCAGTTGAAAACGGTTAAAAACAAAACTAAAAAACAAAAAGCAATTATGCAGAATCGGAGTTTGTATTAACTCTTAATTTAGTTTGTCTATATTTCAGAATGTTGGAATTCCCGCATTGTTTGATATCCTGTCATCTAAACCTGTACTGAACAAGGTAGGTTCCATTGATTGATTGGAGACTGGTATAAAGCTATGTTCATTAATATTTCAGTAATATCATGTGGGTCAGTGTGCACATACATATGACAGCTGAATCATTGCCAACAATTCATGTGACTTGTATTTTCTTACAAATACTTTCCAATCTGACTGCTGCTTTCTCGCTAGAACATATTTCAGCTATGGTAAGAAACAAAATAAGCATGTTTTCATTAACCATACATTCCCTATCCATATGCGATTTATTATTGGTCTCAATTGAAAGAAGAGATGATAAAAATCAAACATAATCTTCTTGTGGTATGAGGTATCAAGGTGTCTTTCGAATGAATACCTTTATATGAGCAAGTTTGTATTGGTTAAGATATGATTACAGTGATGTCTCGTTAATCCGAACACGCCCGTTCCCAACAAAATGTTCGGATTACCGAATCATCCGGACTAATGAAGTAGAGCATGTTCTTATACACATTAAGACATAAATGGTCTGTATGCACGTGTATACTTACAACACTTTAGCAAACGCCAAATTGTCGACCGTCCCAAATTGAAAGAGTTTGCAGACGACATTTCAAAACGTGATGAAATTCAAAAATAATCTTCTGATATGGCAGAAAACATTGTGGGAAAAGGAGAAATTGGTCGTCACGAGCAATTCCTCCTTTACCCATAATGTTTTCAAAAGTCGTCTGCAACAAACTGGTCAAATAATTCCGTTCCCTTACAATTTCGTTCGGATTGCGAGACTTTCGGATAATCGGGATCCGGATAAACGAGGCTTCACTGTACTCAAGTCTTCTGTTGAAACACGTGTGTAGTTTCGTGTAGACTTATCGTTTACCATCATGGTTAATTCCTGTATCTCGTTTGTAGCTGACGACGTATTCGGCACTGATGCAGGTGGACAGTGGTCATTTAGAGTCCTGGCTTCAGTATTGTCCTGATCCTTGTGATCCCTGGTAAATGTGATGTAAAAACAAAATGCACACGAAGAACCTCTTAGATTAAAGATTTTAAGCTTTTGTGTTGTATGTTCTTATTAGGTTGCGTGTCCTATATCATTTATTCCAGACAATTATTTTCGAGAACATCATGCTATATCAGATTTTGAAGTTGTATGTACCAATAATTGTGTAATGGTTGGTGATATATGTAAGAAGTTTTTTATCCGAAAAAATCAAACATTACACGATATTGTTGCGATAGGTATTGTAAAACAAATGGAAACCATGGTTTGGAAAGGAAACTCTCTCGATTCTAAGATTTATTTCAACATCTGTGTAAGTAAATTAAATTATGACGTACAATATCTTTGGAATAAGGAACCAAATTATTATGATGTTTTCTTTTGTATACATTATACGGGATACCCATACGTCTTTTCGCACTATGCCCGCCGCTGGTTATTAGATGTGCACCTACATGTAACGGAGTTTTACTAAAATGTGACATGGTCTAGTCTGGAACATTAGTTATGGTAGTGAACGCCTTAATGATCAAGGCTTTCATTTTTACATGTGCATAGAGTGATATTTGTTCCAAAGGAAGGAAGTACGAAATACTCAACTACATTAAAGACAAATATATGTATAAATAGCTAAGCAATACATATACGAGACAGAAATTGATAGTTAACCTCTTAAAACCCTTCTTCACTCTTCTGGTTGGATTCATCTTTTGCTGTCTTACCAATTAAGTATGGGTATCCCTATTGTTAGGCAGGACCGAGAACATTCATTCAATATTAACTGGATAAATACTGTAATATGTTTGTCGGGTACGATTTTGAATACTTTAGGTCAAAGTATTTGACACATAGTATAATTGTTGTTTTGTGAACATCACATTAAGGGAACGTGTCAGAAAAAGACCTTTCCAATGACCTATTTATCGTTTAATACAGTTTAATAAAAAAAAAGCGCATGTACTTATGATAAGTTGCGTTCATTAGGTCACAAACTATTTACGTTGTATGGAAGAAAGAACACCAGACACAGTTCCACTAAAGACTTAATTTAATCTACAAGACAGCGCACTAACAATCTCTGATTAAAGACTCTAAAGTAAGTATTTGTTAAATCAAAAATAGAATTTAAACATATTAATGGTAAAAATAATATCAAAATATAATGTTTTTTTATAAAAAAAATAAATAACAAGAAACAACATGCACACATTCATTGATTCGATACAAAACTATTTTACATTCAAAGGAAATGCTAAGCCGGTTTAGGTATTATGAAGCTAAGACAATTTCACATTCAAAATTTACATGCATAATTTATGAAATGCTGCTGTGAACATGTCAGAAAAAGCAGCTCGCTTACGAATCATTACAGATGCACGTTAGAAAGATTCATGTGCATATAAATATGTAAATCGTTCAACCAAAAATTCCTGATAAAATCAATTTTGGGGTTTAATACAATACTATAAGGAGTACTCGATGATGTCTAAATGTTTTGAGAAGTGCAAAAAAGAAAAAAAAATACTTGAACAAAAAAGACATCCAATACATTCAAATCAAGTGTGCTTAAATTATTTATTTGCTCGATGACCTGCCAACGGAACAAATTATCATAATTGGAACTATTCATTGCCACACTCAGCAGAAAAACCTGTTGTTCTTATCCTTGATTTGACTGGTCACATCAGTCATCATGACGCGTTTGTACATGACCCAGTCTTCCTTGATCTGTAGATTCTCCTGGAACACTTCCTCTTCCGGGTACGGACGGACGAACTGACGGACACGCTTCTTCACCGCCTCGTTCGCGTGTTTGATATAGAATTCTTTAGACAGCATGATGCACTCGGCGGCACTGCTAACCTGTAATACAGGGGTGGGATATATTAGTCTCTACATAGATAGCATCACAGGTCCGGATGAGGGGACAAACAAATGTATCATCTACAATTCTTTGGATATCAATTTATACCACATGTGTGAAGAATTTGCTATAGTCTTACATTGAACCCTCATAGTTCTTTTTCAAACAAAAACATGTTTATTTCCGATAATAAGACTACATTGTGTATTTTATTGATGGATGAGATGCACAAAGTCAGTTCTTTACCATAGAGTGTTTTGACTTACCGATTCAATTGACTTGTATGGCAATCTATGTATCCTAGAAAGATCTATAAAGTCGTAACAATAATCAAAGAGATTGATTTAATGGATACTTACCAAACTAACAGATGTGTGTGATCGTGGTACATCGTCATCGAATTGAATAGATTCCAGACCCTGTTATAAATATATGACATAATTTGATGTAAGAAATTGTAAGGATAGTTTTGTAGCATTTACATGTTATAATTATGTTAAAAGCCAAAGCAACTATTAAGTACAAAAAAACAAAAATGGGTCTTCTTAAATTTGAGAACCTGTTTTGTCATATTATATTCTGAAGTCAAAGCTTTACCTGTACGTTTGGTTATAATATATAAAGTAAAGAATTGTTGCAAATGGAGTAGTTTGGGTTGTGCTAGTAAATTGCTAAAGGTAATTATTCAAATGTAAAACACAAAACATCTTTATGATCTTCTGTATGAGTTTGACCGCTATTTTCTTAAGAAAGATCGACGACTACACGTACTTCTTGATTTTGCAAATATTCTTGCATTGATGAAAAATATGGCTGCTTAAAACGCGTTAAGCGTTTAATAATTTCGTCCCAGGTCGTTCACATTAATTTGCCCTAACAAGGTTTCAAAGAACGGACGACTATAAGTTACTCATATATGATATTTCTCACATGATAAAACTCACATATCTTATTCCTCCTCCCTTTGAAATGTTGTGTCGATTCAAATGAAAAGCCTAAAAAGATGACACATGAGGAAGCACATGAGGAATACTACAAATAGGCGATTCGTCTGTTTGACTGTTGAATGTTTTAGATTATATGGTCCTATTCATATGGATTATATTAATACTTCCTAAAGTAATAAAGTTCTTGTTACAGACTGTCAAGTTAAGTCAAATAAAACTTACGAATATATCCCGAGGTTTCATGTTCGAGACTTGCACAAACACCGGGCCCGGCTTGGCGGCCACTATAGGCTCTACGGATTTCTCCGCCATCTTTGGTCGACACGTCTTTGGGGGCTCGTAGTGTTTTCGCTTAGAGAAACAGCTGTCTGATGACTAGAATCAGATAAAACAAGTGAATGTCTTTCATTTTGATAGTTACATAACATGTGTATCTTGAGAAGAGCAATTGTAAGAACAATACCATAGTATTTACGGGAGAAATACAAGTTGTCGTTTGCTCTGTCTTTTGAGTCTTCTGACTTCATTAAGATGTTTTAGTTATATAAGTTTCTCATATGGTTATCCCCTATTCATCATTTTCATGCCGTAAAATATGTAGTTAATTTCCTTGGAGGCATTTTGCTGAATGACAAAAGAAAAAAAAGCAATAAATCTTGAACCTTGTTAAGTTATTGAAGTTATTGAATAAGTAGACCGTGCACCAGAATGGCTGCAGATATATTTCACCTCTTAGCGTAGAGCAAGCATATCGTTCTCGTTACACATTAGACCATCTCAAGAAGAAAAAAGGAATTAACTAATAGCTTTACAACAACGATATTTTTTTCTAAATAGTTACCATATATAAAAATTCACTGACTTTATTTAATCACCAACAAGAGACAAAAGACTAGTACAGACATCTCTGTTCGCCAAGACAGACATTCGTTGGATTTACGTATACTTACGAAATGAGCGGTTTTTGTGTCGGGGTTCTGACTGTATTTGTCCTTGGAGAACTTTACCCGTTTTTGTCCATCTCCTTGCTCTTCCGTATCTTGTGTCATCTGTAATTTGATTAACAATGTCAATCTGAACACATCGGGTTTATCCAATGAAAACAGTTCATAGCCCACGGAAATACCCGAGTAGTTCCGATTGTAAAAATGTCTCAAACTGGATTGTATCGTTTGTTGCCAAACAGAAAATATTCCAATTTTCTACCTATGCATTTTCATTTCAGAGTGCTTATATTGACTTAATTAACTGAGAAACCAATATATATGATAAACGATTATTTTTCATAATGTGGTGCTTGAATCAGTTTCGAAAAGATTGTATCCTTTTGGAATGAGCAGCTTCCTCTGATATTTCTTATCTTTACAGGAGTAGCTGTTTTGTTTAAATTTCATAATTAGGTTAGAAGATTAGATTTCAAACGGCAAAAGCCTTAAGATTTACATTGTTACATGAGATGGGTACATCATACATACATATTGTTAAGTGATGGTTCTCGGAAAAAGTAAAGTTTGGGTTTAAAATTTATCTATTAAAATTGCTTACTTCCTTCTTTTCTCCATGCTTTTGTTTTGATTTTGACTTCTTGAAACGAGTCTGGACCTTTGGAGCTGGGAAATAAAAACACATAAAATAGTGTGACAACTTTGTATATACATGTGTATATCGAGACATTTGAAATATTTAAAGACACATTCATAAAGAAATATCAAACCATTGCAAACGAAACGATGATGAACATTGCAACTGGGATATCATTATTTGTAGATGTACCCACACAACTCTAGAAGCTAAAATGGGTTTAACATTTCTCTACAGGATCGAACAACTTAGCATGACGCAATGGACTTGTTATGACGTATCAATTAAAACTCAATTACAATGATACAACGCTTATATACCATCCTTACCGAATACTATTGCCTTTAGTTTTGGCGATTCCCACAAATCATCCACTTTCGGTTTGGCACTGTATGTTTTAGCTGTCACTCCTTTTAGTTTCTTTAATACCTGACAAGACCCCTGAAACAAAGCAATAAGGACATTCGGCATTTCATGTATTAAACGTATTTACATCAACAATTGCATCAGTGTATGATGAAAACCCATGTAAAGGGAGACTGTATGCCAATGATTTATCATTTTGAGCACATCTCACGAATAGGGTTAATTCTTTGATGACAAAGTTATTCTTCTATCGCTTATCAAAGGACCAAATACAGAAGCTTAGTATGTATACCTCACTTTGACGCATGTACTGCAAGAGTCTTTAGAACACATTGTAGGCAAACCATTATGAACAGTGCATGCTTTAGATGCACTATGAACTACCCCAAATCATAAAAAGAACGAGTTCCTTTATCTTTGATGTGCACGGATGCTATTAAGACCAATAAAATATGATGAGAATCATTAGTTCTATACAAAAAAGAGGTGGTTATGCTATGACACAATCATTGGTCTCAACTAACCAGTTATTTACAACGTTAATTCCTTCGAAGATGTTATAAACATAGATGTCGTTTGAACGCCATTAAACAATAGATATTTCAGTTTTGTCATGGCGTTTTAAAGGCTTTTGAGCCTGGTATATCCTAAACAGCCCTACTAAACATCCTTATTCCAAACCATTGACTTTAGTTTGAAACTTAAACACCAAAATTCACCAAACGTAACGGGAGAAACGTATTTGACTTTATAAAATTTTGTTTGGACACATTTATTTATGCTTTTAGAGATACTTTTAATTGTATACCAAACAACCATACCAACTGTGTATTGTTTCAACGACATTTGATTTTAATTTTCAAATGTTCTATTCTGTGAACAAAGCATATTTTATACCAAGGTCACAGCCTATGGAATACCTACTGATTTGACAATATACATCCACTCTGAGTTATTGCTGTCAGCCACAATAGTTGTATTTCTCCTGTAATAAAACAAAGGTGGGAAATTTCAATTAGAATATAGTATAAGTGTGCTATTATTCTGATATATCTGAAGCTTGTTAAAGCAAAAAGCATCTACAAATGTATCTACAAAAGGTTGGCAAATAGTGATTGAAGTTTAAGGAAACTTATAATATGACTCAGAATCGCTGACTATTCATTAAGCTGTGCTCGTCTGTCTGCTTGTAGGCATCGGAACTGGTGACACAAGGATACATTGTAAAGTAAAGCAAATAAAATAGACATTGTGAAATTGGCTCATTGTGAGAATTTCCCGTTTTAGTCACAACGACTCAAGTAAGCATCTGTTGAGATATTTCTTGCTACGAGAATTTTATCTTTTTATTACGTGTGATAGTGCCTTCCTTGCATAACTTTCTTTTCCTTATAACTCACTGTTGACGTTTACTGTTCCACTTAAACTGATATAAGAAGGCCATTTGAAAAAAAATGGGTTAAACGAAATAACTCCGTTCAATTTGACCAACAACTCCACCAGCAAAAAGGTATTATTCATAATAAATTATCGATGCTTTCTATTTCATTTGGAGATTTGCCATTTAGTTGTTACGGGAATGTATCAAATACCATAATAGGTACCATATACCATCATACGAAGTAATAACAGCAATCAGACTTACTTAAAGAAATGCAGGAGACAGAATTCCGGATGTTCCACTAACTCGTCTATAGGCCAGTCCTTCATAAAGTCGAGATTACTGTAAAAAAACCCACAGAAATACATTGAGTGTTTTAATAATCGTTCCGTTAGGATTCGCTCGCAGGTCGGAGAATCAAGAAGCTGCTATGTCAAGAGTAACAACAGTTGAAGGGAATGACTTTGTAATTAATAGTAAAACAATTACAATTAATTATTAACTATTAGCCAAATGAGTTGTGATCTCGCGCAAAGTCTCGTACTTTTTACAGAGTACTTCAGGGTCGTAGAACCTTAGTAATTTCGAATGTCGACTTCTGGTGCATAGTTGTGCTAGTAAGAGATGAGCTGGTAGAACACTGATGTGTTTCCTGTATAGACGATAGTCCTGCTTTACTCTCAAAGTTTGATGTGATTGCCTATTGCAGGACTGTTTGCTTGGGATGTATGAATACAAATGCACACACTGTCGGTTCTTAACATGTAATGTAGCGAGCATTGACAAAGTATTGATACAAGAAGGATTCATTGGATTGGAATATTATTTTGCGGTGACCAGCTCATAAATGTTTGAGAAACCACAACTAAACTGCCCACAAGGGCTGTGTTAAGCATGGTATATGTATTTGAGCTTTTTATACGGGTCAGGAGGGAAACACATTCTCATACAAAAATCTATCTGTAAAGTTGGGAAAGGTACAACAACTACCTAATGAATTTGATGTGTTCTGGCATACTGTCCGGTCCCTCACTGGCCATGAATATATCGAAGAAGTCCTCTCGACCAATGGAGAGTAGTTGGACCTCGTCCTGACTGGTCACTGTGGCTGTACGCTTCGAGTGATGTAATAAAGCGAGCTCCTAAATATGGAAAAATAAACGCTATCTGTGTGAAAGTACGATGACATGTTCACTTTATTAACCCACATAGTGCAGGAACCGACTTCAAACAAACAAGTTATATCTAGGCCAGCCGCCAAGTAAATTGACGGCTGACCTGTGATCTAACCTGTTTGATACTCTGTTTAAAGAAGATATCTATGGTTATGGAAAGCAGACGACACTAAAATTCAATTATAGAAAATTACCCAGCATTCTATGGGTTAATAAATTTTTTCATCGGTCAAATATATTTTTCTTTAGATATCTTAAATTGTGTCCTTTGACATGCTAGTGCATCAAACTATCAATTTTGTTTGATTTGTTGCGAATCGATTCGTCTCAACAGTATTTCTGGTATATCCCGTAAATGTCGTACATACCACCTCACATTAATTTATACCAGGTTATCTCTTCACACTTTATGTGTTTTCTTTTCCTTTTTTTTCATTCATTTATAGCTTTGTAATGTATTGTGATGTACCCTTATTGTATATATGTTATACTTGGGTTAAATAAAGTTCTGTTCTGTTCTGTTCTGGTATATCCTTGCGGCAAGGCGACATATTTGCGACCTTGCTATCTTTATATCATAACTGAAATGCTTTCAGCATGAACGCAACTGTTAAGCAGTAACAGAGGATTGGACAATGAACGAGCAATACCTTTTTTGTCATTACAGTTGCAAATCTTACACGGTAATATCGCCTAATTGCATCTGCAATCAAGTTGCCATTTTGGGAAGGTTTGAAGTAAGTCGGTTGGAACAAGCAATATTTTATAAACGCAAGGTTCGTATATTGTTACACCCTTTACCAAACGCATCATTTTCGACTGTCCCAAATTGAAAGAGTTTGCAGACGACATTTCAAAATGTGATGGAATTGGAAAATAATCTGCTGATAGGACAGAAAACAATGTAGGAAAAGGTCAAATTGTTCGTTAAGAGCAATTTCTCCTTTTCCCACAATGTTTTCCAGAGTCGACTGCAACAAAGTGGAAAAATCTTGTTATTGTTATAATAGGGTTAATTGTCTCTAACCTACCCCGAAACTCATGCCTTTCTTCATTACTGTGGCTGTCTTTACAAAGGAAGCACCAGTCTGTGGATTTCGCAGTAAGATAGTGACGACAGCTGGAAAAGTATCAAGAAATAGACATTTCAATAACCATGTGTGATGTTCAACTGCTGATATGACGTTTGGCTGTGATAGCCAACACGATGTGAACAAATCATCTTAAAACGGACTTTGGCAACACAAAGGAAAGTCCTTGATTTTGGATTTAAGTTTTGCAATGTACATAACAATGAAAAGTACTAACTTCTACATATTCAATGATGATTTAAACCTAACGCCAACTCGTTACATTTGTCTTTAACCCTAATAGTGCTAGAACCGACTTCGTGCTTAGGCAAACAGATTAGATCCATGCCAGCCACCAAGTAAATTGGCGGCTGGAATGTGCCCAACATGTTTGCAACTCTGTCCTCATCAAAAGTAAGCAGATATTCAACGGTTATGTAAGCAGACGACACAAAGATCTTTCTTTTAGAAATAAGTCAGCATTCTAAGGGTTAAGAATGTTATTTTAGGCAAGTCTGTGGATTATCTTACCATGTCCGGATAATATGAAATAGAAGTTTTCCGCCATATGTCCCTGTCGGATGATGATTCTTTTCGGAGCTACTCTGAAACACAAACAGATAAGGATGAGTAAATATCTTGCTTGCAATAGCATGGATTGAAGCCAGTATGTTAAGTCGGATTTAGTTCACTACGTAAAACGTGTAACTGAACATACTTGTTTAACCTGGACAGATACATGTATGTATGTATGAAAGAAAACATGATTTGCAAAACAAGTTTTGTTTTGTTTCATTGAATTTCACACCTTAACCCTTTACCAAACAATAACGACATTTTACCATTTTGTTGCAGACGACTCTGAAAAAAGAGAAACATTGTGGGAAAGAAAGAAATTGCTCGTGACGAGCAATTTCTCCTTTTCCCACAATGTTTTCTACCCTAACATAAGATCATTTTACAATTTCATCACATTTTGAAATGACGTCTGCAAGCTCTTTTAAAATTGGGACGGTCGAACATTTGGCGTTTGGTAAAGAGTTAAACGACATGATAACTAAGAACCCTTTGCCAAGAATGGTAATTCAATGCCATAAGTCGTGCTTCTACAGACATTTTCTTCCTGACATTTTATGAATGGTGTGGGTAATTATACAGAACATGCTCGCCCCTCCTTAAGATTACATGAACTGACAACAAGCATTGACATTTGCTCTAGAATTATTACATGTGAGGACCCATTGTAACAACAGGAGAATACACAGAGGGTTAGATGATTCCCTCATTTATGTTATTTTGTCTTTTATCTAAACTCTATGTATACATTCCTTCTTGGAAGTGATAACATTTTCCGGTACGAGCTTAAAGCGCCTATGTGTTACACATCGAAGATACTTTTCAACATAATAGGAGGATACTACATGTATTTGCAACAATTTTCGTCGAATTTAATAACTAAAATACAAAACGAAATACTCACACTTCGTACCACGCAACGTTAGCTAGTTTAGCCTGCATGTGAAGGGGATATTCTGCAAACGATCTTAAGCACTGTAGACCAAACATTGCCTGGAAAACAGAAGCACATTTTGTAGAATGTAAGTTATATATCATCAGCGATTTTTTTCTGATCTACCAAAAATTCGTCTTAATAACAACTTAATCTCTATCCCGGGGTTCAATTCATTTTATAGTTTACCGTTAATCGTAGGTCTAGAAAAGAGGAAAGTGTAGGCCGATGTTTTCGTTGTTATTGTTCGAGTTGCCTCTCATTTTCGCCTTATTAGCACACTGTTATAACATTCCATAACGGAGAGGTCAATTTGAAAACCTAAAATGGTCTTCCAATTACTTCAACCAGTTTCAATGTAAGAATATTCATCGGTGAATAAAACAGATTCTTTGTCTGCGCTATTGTTAAATCTTTTAAGGAAAAACGTAATTCTTACATATTGCCCTCAATATAAACATTTGGTTTAAGAAGAGTTCAACTTTATGATGCAAAAAAAAAAGAAAAGAAAAGAAAGAATGATAATAAAATAAATCTGACAAAATTTGAATCCAAGAAACTTCCCAATTAAATATGGGGGATTTTCACTCTTGTACTTGAACAATCATTCCTTAATACATAATTTCTTCTTCATTGATTACATGTACATATTTTTTCATGTACAAGTTTCTGAATTTCCAGCTGCAGGCATTGTAGTCGTAGATGCATTTTGTATTAGGGACATATTGTAGGGTTTATGTTTGCATTATGGACTAGATGCGTCGTGTATTGTACAGTAACTTATCTATCTTAACAGATGTTATCAAGGTTGAGAATGAACTTACAGTTTGAACTTGTTCCGGTGTACGTTTTTCGGATGGGGTCGTGAGTATGTTCTTGGTTTCTGCGCTCAGTGAGATCTAAGATATAGATAAACATATGTTACGTTAAGGAAGGTAAAACTATTAACAAACACATATCACTTAATCATTTACTTATTCCTACTCAACTTCAATGCATCTATAATAGAGGCTCAATGATATAATGTGACAAAAAAGAAAACTGTTCCTAGTCATCAGATAATTATCTGTTCACCCAGGATCACAAGGAAAAGGCTTTTCTTGGTGTTCTGTTCTAACAGATTTTCAGAAAGTAACATTACGTTTGTTTTGAATTTCAATAGTGTGATTCTTTCTAAGGTCTCACCTCTTTCTTGGCTTTATAATAACTTGGATCGAAAGACAATCCGGCATTTTTTATGTTCTCGTCTGTGTTTGTACCCTCATCGGCAATGTCCATAAACGTCCGCATACTAGACATATCACCTGCAGATCTGTATAAAATATGAGGCAAATAAACAATGTCAACAATGTTCAATACAGTGATTATCATTATTGCTCATTTGACAATTCAGACACAACCCTTTACTTAGCAATCCCATATGTTCTTCTTTTGTTTTACCCAATTATATTTCGATTTCAAATGTCGACTGAAAGTCATTTGAATTCGAAATGCTATTTTGAAAAATAACCGCTTTGCTAAACATTCATTTAAGGTTTACGTGCAACTGATGATACATTGGACTAATTTTCACGAAATGCCTTCGACCTACGCTTCTTTCGATATCCCGTTATGCAAATATCAGAACTGATTGTTGATTCAGGTCAAATATTCGAATTATTTATTTCCTGTATTTTCAATAAGGTTGATATTTACACTAAGCCACTGATTGAAATGTGCCTTTATTCAGGTAATGTAACAGACATAATTGTTTCGCTTTGTACATAAGAAAATGTAAACAACACATACACTACTATGCATATATTGATTCATATCAATGATATTGTATTGTGAAAAACTAAAACACTTGACTGTAAAACGAAGAGAACATATTAATTCCCCTCAAAACAACTTTAACTAATCTTATACATTCTCAATTTAAAACAGTTTCCATGCGAACGTTGCCTTTTTGTAGTATTTCGAAGTCATCATTTATTGTTAAGGACATAGTACTTTTAGACGTTTTTCTTTCTGTAAAATAGAACGCTTGAAATAAATAACATAGTTTATAAATTCTTTTACAGAAATAAAGATGGCAGAACCACTACTTTGATATTCAAGAGGACTCCATGGCCATGTGAATAGAGTACACAATCTGAAATCCCATGGTTCCTCTATTTGTGGGTTAAAATCCCGTTGACGCATGGGAGGTAGATTCCCGATTGAATGATATCAGGCTCGGCTAGTTTGGAGTATTTCTACGTTATTATAAACCAGGTATCGCAACATACTTTGTAACTACAATAATGTTGACGTGATGAAAAAATCATATTGAATAAAAAAGAAGATATATGCTTTCAATAAAGTAATGTTACGTTCAATTAAATCATTACAACTATAGGCAACTTGCGATTGCTTTAACTTGAAAGAAACAGAAGACGACTTATTTACATTAAAGATCTGTTATCTGTATGTATTGTTATAAAAACAGCATTGTAACAAAAAGATGATATTGTATATTTGGAGCGTTAATCCTTTTATCGAGGTGGTATAAAACGCATTTTTACAGCAGATACAACAACATGGGTCATTGTGGTGTAATCTATGAATTGCAGACAACAAAGTATGTCTATTCAACCCTGGTGGTGCTGGAACCGATTCATCCTCATGCAAACAGGTAAGATCCATTTAAGGTTTTGGAAAGCTGACGACATAAATCTATTTTTAGAAGATTATCCAGCATTCTTAGAATTAAAGAACATTCATCCTGATAACCAACATATTTTGGTAGGGGTCTAACGATGTTATAAACCCAACTATTTGTTGGAAAAAGAAGTCATCAATGACACGCTTTAATTCAATTCTACTACCTACGCCTTCACCAGGATAATAAACCTAAATATATATTTTAATAAACCATGTAATGGCATCATCGCATGGACTCTAATTAATCATTGGTACTTTCTGGTTTGATACGTCGAAACATGCCGGATTCGAGCAGCTAGGAACTGGTCTCGAAATGGTTCGCCAAGTCATAGATCAGTACCATGTGTTCTGATTTCCTTTAATTTTGTTTGGAAAGTTGTGAAATGTTCATGTGTTTGACAGTACACGTAAGTCCATTATTAAGAGTAAACCGTGCATGCTCTCCAGCAGGGAAAAGGACGTCCTTGTATTCGTTAGCAATGAGCAATGCTATTGCAAAGTACTGAAAGGCTATTTCATGTTGCTACAATAAAATACATGTTACAGATTTAAACTAGTATTCATGCACATGCGTTGTCTCTAAACTATTGATCTAAACTACTTATCTATAACACTATTTAATTGAAGACGTTGTTCTGCAGTATTTCGGGCGTACAAGTGCTCACGAAGATAGCAAAAGTGTTGGAGAATATCTTCTGCTATATTTACAATTTGGATACTCTTTATGGACTCAAAGAGTGAGATAAAATCATTAGCCTTTTCCTTGTACATGTAATTTTAAGTTACACTGCAGCTTAATTAATAAATTGAAATATGACTAGTTAAAAAGATTCAATACTCAATTTAACTGATTAGATACATGTACCCTCATGTCATGAAGGTGTTTTAGTGTTAATATCTAAATCATTATGACAAGATAAAAGTAAAGTCTAGTTGTACTAATAAGGTACATGTACACATGCATTCTTCTATATCACAATATACGTTACCTGTGTCTAAGCCTCTCTGCACTGTACAATAAATAGGTATGAATACTTGAGTTTAAAGAAAAGAACGTTAAAACTATATCATTAAACGTAGAAATAAAAAATAAAAAAAGCAACAACAAAAAAAAAATAAAAAAAGTGTGCATATAATTGCCCCTATTGTCAAAGGAATTGTCAAGTTCACCATGTCTTTGCAGCAGTTTTCAATTTGTGCAATTGACAAACTCTAATGGGACAATAAAAATGCTGATAGATTAGCGAGTTAAATGGCGGTAAAGGACGAAGCTATCCCTTTCCCTCACACATAATGACCGGTCCATATTGAAAGCCTCAGTAGGAGCCGGCAGTGATGGAGTGTGATATCAATTTGTCTTGGAATCAATAATAAACGATTATTACAACCGGAGAGTTGCATACAATATTACAAACAGTATGTTGGTTTGTTACCTTGGTTTCTTAATATCTATGCTAAGTTTAGTTTAGAATAGTTATTTCTGGTTTATTTAGAAACAGCTTACTATTAATCATGGAAGCGTTTTAAGGAGTGTCTATGGATGCTATGGTTAATACATGAGGAAATGGGTTGAATGAGGCTAGGTAGCGATAGCACACCCTCCTCAAGTGGGTAGCAATATCTCAGGCCAACCCCCCTATCATACACATGTCATATACCGGTGATTCATTGTCGTATATAACGGTATATACAACCCCCAATTGAACCGATCTAGGACTAAACGTGCTGTAGTTCATTAGCTGATACCTTTATAGCGCAAGAATCGACTTCATGCTTAAGCAAACAGGTTAGAGCCAGGCCAGCCGCCGCCAAGTAAATTGGCGGCTGGCCTGTGATCTAACTTGTTTGCTACTCTGAGTATCTTTCTTCATAATTATAAGTATGAAGCCGGTTCCAGCACCATAAGGGTTAACCAACGCATCCAACACTAAAGTAAATGCATGTTTTCCCCAAATGTTTTATGACAAATAATCGCTCTAAAACTAGTACGGTCGTATATCCATCTTTTGAATGATGGAGATACGACTTTTTATATCATGACGACATTTCTCCCGATTCTGAGTGAAAATGATTGTCAAAGGAAGGCATTTGAGTGCCCGATACCATTTCAGTAGAATGTGGTAATAACATGATATATAATTACTATATAAATCTTACGAAAGGACTGGAGTTTAATTTTGAAATACTGCACTTTTTTCCTTTTTTGCATTTCTACAGCTGAAGTTATCACAATACAAGTTATTATTTACAATCTCCAAACACTGCTTGTATCAATTCGGTCAGGGCTAAGACAATTACGGATGGCAATATAAAGAGTTCGGAAACATTTTTTCGTGCCCTGAATGAAATACAACATCAATTATATTTGTTTAACGTTATATTGCTACTCAAATTTAAAACTCGCAGGTGAAGGTTCAGATGGCTGCAAGATTTTTTGCGATCTTCCCTTAACATTTGTTGTTGTAAATCGGTGTGACAGATTTCCCTCAATAACGTTAAAGGCTTTTTTATAAATGGATTTATTGACTTTTTAAACAAAAAGCTTGGTAATTGTTAAATGAAAATGCCATTTCCCTATTCATATTCTTTGTATGATGGTTAACGCCTTATCAACAATTTTTAGTTCTGTAACGGCTTTCCTGTATCCACCAGTACTAGACTAGGCTCTGAAGTGACTTGCCAAAGGTCACTCCCACGAAACACGATGTGTTGGTGGGGATCGAACACGAGAACTCCGAGTTCATGGTCCGCCATCTTAGTCACTGGGCCACACAGGAGCCACCTTTTTATCATAAAGAGATGAATGTGCCATTAATTGCTACGGCTTGTTTAAAACAGGTATGGCAGTCTCAGGATATGAAGTGACAATCAATATGAGATTATTGGATGATATGTCTTGTTTACTACTAACTCATCACTAACCAACTATACTGTAACTTCTGCAGGAGATTTAAAGGGGCACAAAAGGGAAAAAACTGATGGTTACAAGCGGTTTCATTTTTCGCCCGATGGTTTCTGCCTAAACTCACGAAGAAAATAAATGTAGAATTCCTTACACTTAACTGTTCGAAGATGACTTAATGACACACATACATATATGTAATTCTGCCCTTTCATTTTTATGACTGAAGATTAAAATCACCATTTGGACAAAAGGAGAAATTGCACTATTTGCCACAATTGCATTTTCAGTTATCTCGAGAAGAAGGCCATTTTTCATAATACTACTACTAAAACATATCAAAATCTACCAATCATTGCTTCACAATTTGACAGGAAACAGCGTTCAGAATAATGGAAAAATATTCTAATATTGACCAATGAGAAGCAAAAGAAACGGAGTCTGGCTCAGAAAAAAGCAGACTCAAACAGGTGTAATCTCCTTGCGTGTACCTAGCCCTCCATGGATGTGGATTCAAGATAAAGCTAGGGGGGGAGGGGGAGGGGGAGGGGGCAGGGGTGCAAAACATTTAAAAGTAATGTCACAACCTGGTGCATTCTATCGATTTCGGAGTCAAATAGAATACATCAAGGCTTGAAGGGTTTATACATTTTTGTGACTTAAAAAAAAATCCTATTTCTTCATATCAAAATCTGTGCATTCAGCCGCGTACTCGCGTATAGCCAGCTACGCGTAATCTCACGGTCCATATGGTTGCATACATGTGTGCAATACTTACTTTCCTCGTGCCGATGCCGACAGCCTTACGATCTGTTTTACCACCCTCACAGCTTTGATAAATTTAACTTTTAACTGAAATAGACGAAACATTCTTATAATCATTGTTATCGCTGACTGGCGAAATGCCATACAATGACTTCATGTATAAATGTATTAACTCACCCTTAAAGTAATGAAAATAAGGGGTCCACCTTCGTCTTTGACGAATAGTTTTAATTACATCATCATAGTGTGCGCCAAATGACCTTAGCTGCTGATTCGGCCCAAATACCCAAATGCATTAAGCACATCTAGGACGGACTGTGTAATATAACTGATGTATTATATGTGGTGTGATGTACAAACCAAAACAATATACACGAACAACAGATTTGTTCTACGGAGCATTCTTACTCAACGAAGTCTTAATATAAAAAAATATCTGCCTGACGTCTAATCATCTGACATTGAAAAAGCATTATCACAGACAAAATGACTGTACTTGAACTATACTATACAAGTTTCGCCTGCTGGTCCTTAAAACTCTGACAAGCCTAATGCGACTTTAGCTGCCCTTCGCTACCAATTGAACATTCATATCATTCGATTTATAGATTCGTTGTGACGAAAATACCACTAAATCAGATAAATCATTTTTGTTAAAATGAACAAATATGACACTGATCAGACCGACCTCTTTCGCTCGAATATCTCGCGAGATTTTGTCCATCTGAACTCTCTGTAGGGCCGTTGACTGTCTTCCGGCGGAAGTAGGTTTCCGTTTTCCGCTGCCGACCGAACCGATTCCGGAATATCCCGAGTCCGGAGTATCTCGGATATCATCGTTTTGATTCGCAGCGGACGTGGATTGGATGAAATGAGAAGGATCCATAGAAGGGGAATGTTCATCTTCTATAAAGATATATGTATGGAACATTACTTACACAGATGCGAGCGAGGATTGTAACCCTTAGAGTGCTGGGTAATTTTCTAGAAATAGATATTTGTGTCGTCTGCTTTCCTAAACCTTAAATATCTGTTTTATTTTGTTGATTACAGGCAATTCATTGGTACATGTTACAAAAGGTAAAACAGATTTTGAAGTTTGTAAAGTTAAATTGTGTCCATAAAACACAGCTGCTTTTCAAACAGAACCCTCAGTATGTATATGATTGAAGGAATTATAAGGATTACCTTCATAGCATTCCTTGGGACGGAGATATATTTTGTGAGAGCTTCTAGAATCGAGTTACATGTATAAATGGGAAATGACGGATTGACCATGACTTGGTAAAGTCATGGAAACTATCACGGCTCAACAAGCTGAAACCACGTGATGAAGAGGGATTTTCTTTTAAAGCAATGAATCTTCACTATTTACAAAGCAAAGATCCAGAGAACCGACTACCATATGGAAGACATTCATTAAGATAAAATTGACATGTTGTTCATTTGAATTTTCTCTAAAATTGAAACAAGTCACTCATGATGACCATTTAGTAGGCCAGTTTATGGCCACATTATGAACACAGGCTCAAATAACAATATATGATAGTCCCCTCATTCACTCATATAGTTCTTAGTTACAATGTTAGCTACATTTTCTAGTTGAATTTTCATGGAACACCTGCTTAGACAAATAATCGTAAACATGCCTTGGTTTTTAAATGATTACATAGACCTCCCTACTTATCAAAATGATGATAAACGGCATCTCCAACGCTCGTTTTCGAATCTTGTCCGGTTTGAATTCCTCAAGACAGAACGGAAAGCCTTTAATACTTCCAATTTTGAAAATAAAACCTACCCGATCTAAGGTATGCGTCTGTGTCATTCGCCTCCTCTGTAATGGTTTTCAGGTTGATAGATGTCGGAGGGCGACTATTACCGGGCGCCAGATCTAGTCCGCCATCACATACCCCCTCCTCATCTTCCTCCTCCTCGCTCGTATCCTCCTTCTCCCTCTCCAACAGATCCTGCAGGAATATAGCGTCATGGAGGATGTGTTTGTAGCGATGAAAGAAATGATACTTCGCGTCTTTTACAACTTTCTTCTTCTCCCCACCATCGGCAGCCCTGTCCTCTTTTGTCTTATCCGCTTTAAACCTTTGGAGGGACTGTAAATTCGAGCCGGTGTAATTTTCCGGTTTGGAATAGTAGTCCAGATCTGTGGCCGCTGGATCATTCTTACCCGAGGAAAGGGTCTTCGATTTGATGGAATCTTCGAAACTACTCATAACGACGTCGGGTTATACATGCTTTCAAATCGTTCATCTTGTGACGAAGTTGTCACTTTGTGAAGTAACGTTTCCACGCTTGATTTCTCGTAACGTTGTTTCCAATGCGACGTTATTTGACGTTGCTAACGATGTTCCGCTACGTCATGGTCCTGACGTCATTGTACAGTGGATCAAAGTACTTGGTGTAACGGAAAAGAAATGAAATTGAGTTGTAGGCCTGTAACGATAGAAGAAATAAAATTTTCTTTATAAACCCTAACTCTATAACTCTATGACCTCAACAACAACACACTTAATCGCATCAGTCAAATGGAATCAATAAACCATTGTTTCAAAAAAGCAATTAGTTTCTTCTTAATATATCAAAGAAAATATGGCTTATGTTTATTTGATGGTGATTTCTTCTGGTGATTTAAAATAAACCCAGTCAAGAACAAGTATTGCGCCATATGTTGTAAGGTTATTACATAAACAATTCTAGACTACGATCAATGTGCAACTCTATAAAACACTGAAACATAAAGTACATAAATTCAATTATTTTTAATTATCAAAGTTGCTTGTTCATACATGGGACAATTTACAAGTCATCATAAGATAGTTTTGAAACAATACAATATTTGCATGGTGGCATTACATTTAATGAAAAGAACTTACTGAACGCATAGTTGTTTCAGAAAGGATCAATCTATTTAAATACCTTCTGACGGCACATGATGGGCTTCGAAACTGTTGCAACGTTTTTTGGTCTAAATACAAATTCAACATTTTATATACATGCTCTAAATACTGAAATACGGACTATTATTTCTTCCAATGCCTACTTTCAGGTAGGTCTCATGCAACATATTAGCTATTAGGAGCTGAAAAATGCATCTTTCATGATTAACCAACAACCTGTTCAGTCACCGCAATCCGTGAAATTGTCTCATTCTCTCTTAGTCAAGTACAATTAAGACTTCAGCTTAGGAAGACTTCTATACTAATACGTTATAATGATTGTTCCTCGAGGATGTATTAAAACAAGACGGATTAAGTTCTTTTGATGCGACCTCCATCTCTTTATTCTCCACAATTGATTTAAATCCGATGATCCAAGCTGTGACTGTGTGTTAGAATGAAATATCTACGTCTGGATAATTCGAACTACCGATACAGCAATAATCCATAAAGCAATATCACAGCTAGCCTGGAGTTCTGGCCCATGCTAACCCGCATTAGGCCTAGTTCGCTGTATACGAACGGACCAGACCCCAGGCTCCATCACAGCTCACTTTATCTATTCCGGTTTGGGACAAAACCCTGACTACATGTTATTGGTCCTATATCATTAATGTACCCGGATATACTACATATATAAACGATATAAACGATATTAGGATACAACGTATAAGCCATGCTCAAAATCTAATAACACGTTTTCTGCCTTCAAGTGCCAAACACAATGAAAATAGAGACTTGGCCCCACTTACCTAGTGCCCGGCAAATAAGCAGACGAATGATTGATATGTATCTGTACACAAGAGTGGGGTTATCACTGTTTTTACACAACACAGCGATTATCTTCAAGTCTAAGTTTAATCTATCCTTTTTATAAACCTTATTAATGTTTTCTAGCTTATTGTTTGTCCGTAGTCTTATGTTGAAACCCTGGATAAAGCCGCAACCTTTTGGGCAGTTACAAATGGAATTGCTGCTGAAGTTTGCAGAGGGGTCCGACTACATGTATATTTGAACCCCTCTGTAAACTTCATTGTAAACGTCCGAAATACTGTGATAATAGTATACGGGTACTATCTTTATGTAGTGACCACCGGGCGGGGTCTTTGTGTATGAATAAAAAACACATTCACACATACATTAACATTCTTGGACGTCATTTGTTAGGAAGGTCTTTTGACCAAAGATATTACAAATGACGATGGATTTGATCTTTAATAGAAATGATAATACTTGATTTCAACCAGGAAAATGCGTACTGTACATGATACCATTTAAATGCTCGATTAAACTAACTATTTCAAATGGGGTCATTGAGTCAAATTGATTTGATGGCTGCTTGGTTTGTTTATAACGCTGATTTTTACTTGTATTTAGGATTTTGATTTGTACAATCTCGGCGGCTAGAACTTTACCAAATACATCATATTTTTGTCAAACATATGAAATATGACTTTGGAAATATCTAGTAATCTTTTTATCACAGAAGCAATTCATAAAGCAAAACATTTAAAGTGTGTCCCCAATTAAAATAATTTAGCCTCGCCACGTATTGCTGAAGCATGAATTGAAGGCGTACGCAGGCTACAAATCAAGGTTGAAACTTTGCAAAATTGTTCTTCTGATTTTCAAAGAACGATATCTCAAACAGCTAACCAATACACCGGGTTGCTGCTTAGCCCTTTATGGTGCTGGAACCGACTCCATGCCCATGCAAACAGGTTGGATCCAGGCCAGCCGCCAAGTAAATTAACGGTTGGCCTATGATCTAACCGGTTTGCCCCTCTGATTATCTTTCCATAATAAGATAAGGCAGATATTTTAGGTCTTTGAAGCAGACAACACAAACACTTATTTTTAGAAAATTCCCGAGCATTCTAAAGGTTAAAG
The DNA here is from genome assembly GCA_947846245.1 of Cerastoderma edule. NCBI lineage: Eukaryota > Metazoa > Mollusca > Bivalvia > Cardiida > Cardiidae > Cerastoderma > Cerastoderma edule. The sequence continues at coordinate 43,660,661 of OX401408.1, forward strand.
GGTTAATGTCTGACGATGGTACATGCTTATGAAGGTTCTGGGTACCGTTTTACTAAACAGTTTACGCTTAAAATTTGCGTAAGTCTAAAACAACACGTCCTTTTATTTCAATATTTGGCAAAGCAATATTGCAAAGTAACACATCATTGGAATCGTCTCTCCGAGACGCTTCCAATGACGTGTCACATTGCAATATTGTCATTTCATTGAAGATACTATCAATGTTTATTAGTTTTGACTTACGCAAATATTTTCCGTAAGTTGTTTAGTAAAACGGGCCCCTGGTGTGAAGTGGGCGCGTAGATTGATTGTGAGTTCTGAAGTGGCACAAACATATAAATTGTGCTTGACAGATTATATTATATCTCAACTCTTGATCGTAATCGAACATTCAATAAAAAAGGAAAACAAAAAACACTTTAAAAGATAACCATTGACTCAGCTAAGGATGCATAGAAATGATGGACGTATGAACAGTGTAGTACCGAACCAGCTTGTGTGGTCCGTGTGTTCTGATCTACATCGGACTGCCCTGGCAACTTGGTGATTCGTATCCGACCCCTTACTCCTTGTTACCTTGCTTTGACGCGTCTATTATAGAACAGAACAAAACAGAACAGATTTTGGAGCAGCGAAGTGAAAACCGCTTACCTGGATCAGCCTTTCTGATTTTCACTCATGCATGAACCTTTACACAGATGTATTAGAGTATCATTTCGCCAAATCATTTTCCTTTAACCCTTTCCAAACGCAAAATGTTCGACTGTTCCAAATTGAAAGAGCTTGCAGACGACATTTCAAAATGTGACAAAATTTGAAAATAATCTTCTAATAGGGCAGGAAACATTGTGGAAAAAGGAAAAATTGCTCGTCACGAGCAATTTATTCTTTTCCCAACATGTTTTCCTTATGCATCTGTACCAAACGAGTCAATTGCCTCAATTGTTTGGTAATAGTTTGATAGCGTACATTGACGCATCTTTTACAGAAGTCCTTAGAAACTTAGAAACTTTTAAATTCAATTCATTCAACTCTTTTTTTTTTCAAAATGGCTTCTCTCGTTTATCAATTTGTCATAATGGTATCCTGATATTGTAAAAGAGGTCATCGTTCCTTTTTATTGTTTTATTTCATGGTGTAATTCTTTCGCCTACGTTTGCTTTGGATTTGGAATAGCAGCGAAATCCGATAAGTGTTGATGTGTTTCGAAAGGTATATCTACTTATTTGCAGCATGGACTTGGACATCGCTGTCCTGGGTCAGATTTTCCGACTGTCACTCATGCGTGAACCTTTACAAGATCATTGTCTTTTGAAGTTTTAGATCAGGTTGGTTAATTTGACCCTGCGATATTTTCTGTCTGTCTCAGAAATTCATAAAAAGTCTATGATATCCATGAAGAACAGGATTTAACTTCTAATTCAAGAAAAATCATCGGTCATCTATCTATTTATTGGACTAAAGGTGCGTCTGCACCTTAGTCCATTGAATTTACATACCACTTTTTGAGGGACGGTACTTTAACGATATACAATCAGCCGTCTGACCCCAATTACTCATTAAACATCCGCCTTCACTGTGCGGACTAATACTTTCTTGGAACTAGGAATGTAGTCCGGATTTACCCGCTTTGTTTTGCTCTATATTATTATTACTGTTGCCTCATGGGAAATCGTAAAATGTCCAGATATTCGAAAAACAGACTATCGTTCAGTCTCTGTTCACAGAAACAATAATTATAGTAATGGTGGTAAAAGGAATTTTCAAATGTATCCTCAACCATCTTGCTTTAAACGCGCCTTAGTCCTTCAGCGCTATCAGCGCTTTGATTTGATATATTCTCATCTCTCTTAACCAGTTGTAGAGACATCGGATAGACGTTTGATCAATGTAAGGAATTCAACAAGTGGTTCTTAAGTCCTGCACGCCTTTTTCTGAATATCATATAGCATCGTTAAATATTTTCAATGGCTTACGTTTATTGTCTGCGGTTACTTTAAATTCTGCTTATTCATCAAACGCCATAAAAAGGAACAACCCTATCTTTAGAGCCTACATGAGGGCGACGATGTAAGTCCCTACGACATACGAAGTTTTCATACAAGAGAAAAAATGCATTAAAAATGGTGTACCTGTTTTTGCGGGCAACTGTGCTTTCAACTCTTCTGTTTAACCATACTGATAACAAAAGTAATGCATTAAAAAATATTTTTTTGTGTTCGCTTAATAGAGAGTCCCACCATTTGAAGACCATCATTTGTGTAAAATCTATTTTAATCGGATAGACATTATCATCTCTCATGGGTCAAGCAAGTAGTGACGGATATAACTTGTATTAGACGATTTGTTTGGCCAAACAACAAATTGTCAACAGTCCCAAATTGAAAGGGTTTGCAGAAGACATTTCAAAATGTGATGAAATTGTAAAATAATCTTCTGATAGGGCAGAAAACGTTGTGGGAAAAGGAAAAATTGCTCCTTACGAGCAATTTCTCCTTTTCCCACAATGTTTTCTAAAGCCGCCTGCAACAAAGTGGTCAGTTGTCGTTATTGTTTGGAAAAGGGTTAAAATGTTATTGTAGAAATTATTTGAAATAATCATCTGACCAATGGAAATATCGCGCTTTACGTATCTACTGCTGGGTATTGTTATACGTTTTAACCAAGCTAGTTGTAGATCTTTTACCTAAATAACAAGAAGGTGATTTAACCAGGTTTTAACCGACGACTCAATTAACTTTGCCGTCCAAATATATAAATATAAATTCGGTTTTCATTATTGTTTACCAAATATTTTCATAACCATCGTCATAGTCATCATCGGCATCATCACTGGACAGTGATGTTAGCAGAAAGAAACACTAGTGTGAAGATAAAAGACAACTAAGAACACGTAAATGTTGATACTGACCGTTTAGAGTTTCAATATCCAAGCAAGCACCCGGGTATGACCACTGTTTTCCCACAGGTCCATGTTTAGTTAGTAGCACTGACCAGTTCCGTTTAAATAACGTGCCCGTTTTCTTATTCAAATAAAGTAAAATCACATTTCGCCACTCTATCACTCGTAAACACTTGAGCTACCTCGGATTTTATCCATTCCTTTGCCTATATAGAGAGACAAGATGTATATTATATACACTATCTTCCAATGATAGCGGATCAAGAGACACTGAGGACATTTAATAAACGCACCACGATAGGCAAATGTGAGTCAGAAAACCACAGCGAAGAGTGGCGAACCATTTCATACTTTGCAGCTATCAGAGACTGGTCCTGGCCATCCCGCTTCTAATTTGTTGGCTCGTTCTGCTTGAGTTGATATGTCGTTTTCAACAATAGTTCAGTAAAATTGTGGTGGTCATCTCCCCTTTGGATATACCGGGAAATGAAATGACAAATACAGAACAACGTGTCTTTAAACCACTGTCTGCTTTCCAAAATGAACATTATCAATCCGACAAGAAAGTTATATATCGCATTGACGTCATAAAACCCCGAAAAGAATTTTTTTCGAGACAGCATCAATTGTGAATACGTTCTACGAATAGAGCTTCTCGCACTAGAAACTGACTCGAAATTCGCTCGTTTTTTGTAGACAGAGATCAGCATATACGAAAAACAACAACATTAACACGGCTTATCAGAGGCGATACCGAATTTTTATATTTTCTATGTCGTCTGCTTTCCAAAACCTTAAATACTGCTTGATATGATGAGGAAAGATACCCAGAATAGCAAACAGGTTGGATCACAGGTCAGCCGCCAATTTACTTGGCGGTTGGCCTGGATCTAACCTGTTTGCATGAATATGAAGTCGGTTTTAGCACTATAGAGGTTATTTTTCTCGTAGTAAAAGGTAGTGTACAAATTATAGTCCACCGGCCCTGTTACATTTAATAAAGGATAATATTCCGTCATACCGAACCAGCACCTGGTGAATCGGGCTGCAATATATTCATATCTAAAGCACACGTTGGATATTTATTGCAAAGTGTATGTTATACGAACACAAATTTCAAACATATATTACTAAGGTTAGGTTGGCTGTTCACAATCTAAAAACTCTCGTATAAACAGCGAACAATCGATGCGTGAACAAAGACCAAAAGTGAATAACAAACAAAGTGAAGGAAATGAGCCAAGGGTGAATACATGTGGAAATCAAAAACCCAGTGTATCTAAAAATAGTATCAGGGGAAAACCTACAACTGCATGCAGCACGAGCGGTTCTCAGCCGTCTCCTGACCGGGTGTTCTCAGAGAATAGCCGACATGAGATGGGTGGAAACTCGCTGAATAGCGATGAGATATCGCGGCCGTCCGGCGGAAGTCGTCCTCCTGCTCTAGAGGTACGGGTTTCGCTTGACGGGGATCCACGGCTTGGGGATCCCGGAACATCTCGGACACATGTTATCCCCTCTCCCGTGGAGGCGGAACAACAGGCCGGCATGTTCCCGCAATCAGTGGTAATTAGTAATGAAGAGGGGCTGCCGACCCCCAGTCGAGCCACTCAGAAATAGGACATATTGGGGGACAGTGAACTAAATTTGTGTTTGTTTAATGTGCAGGGTTTAAAGGGGAAAACATATAACAAGTTTGAATGTACTGAACTGGACATACTTTTTCAACAAAACGACATTCTATTACTAACAGAGACATGGCTAAATGATGATATTGACTATAGTGTTAAAGGGTTCAAGCATTTTGCTCTCCACAGAAAAACAAAAAACAAAAAAGCTAAACGAGACAGTGGGGGAATTATTGCATACGTCTCGGACAAAATATCGCGGGGTGTCTCATTTTTGAAAACAAGCTCTGACAATACTTTATGGCTAAGAATCAACAAAACCCTTTACCACTCGGAAAATGATATTTTTTTGTGCTTAACATATATTCCTCCAACAGGTAGTAGCAGGGATTCAGGCGATGGTCCTAATACTTATGATTGCATTCTCGAGGATATTTTGGATTTTAATCATAAGTATGACAATCGCTGTCAATTTATCATATGTGGAGATTTGAATAGTCGTGTTGGATCAAAAAATGATTACATCGACAATGATTCATTGTATAAAATGAATATAATGCCAGACGACTATAATTTTGATATTGCTCTTAAACGCACGAGCCGTGATTCATTTGTTAATGATAATGGTAAACTGCTTTTAAATTTTTGTAAGGCGACGGGCCTAAGAATAGCAAATGGTCGAGTTGCGCAAGATAGCGCTATAGGTCAGTATACATGTATAACTAAACAGGGTCGTAGTGTTGTTGACTATATTTTATGTGACCCGTCACTATTTCCCGCATTTACAAGATTTTCAGTAAATCCGGCAAATATTTTATCGGACCACTGTTCAGTAGTGTTTTCTTTACAGTCTAATAATAGAACTGATAACTGTACTTGTAGTAATTGTAGTAAATTTGACCGTGAACATTGTTCTCACAGTCAGGAATATCCGAGGTTCGTTTATACATGGGATAAAAACATTGAAAAACAGTTCATTGAGAATCTAAATTCGAATAATAGTAGATTAAAAATAGAACAGATGGTAGAAGGAATCAGTAATATTAGTACAGAATCCGACCTAGATAACAACTTAAATATATTCTATACGTTTATAGATAACATGTGTTCTCCTTTTTGTAAAAAGTATTTAAAACAGAAAGGGAATAGTAAACATTGTGACAAGAAAAAGAGTCCACCATGGTTTGATCAAGAATGCCGTAAAACGCGATCACAGTTTTATAAAACATTAAATCAATACAGAAGTAACGATTCATATTCAAACAGGGAATCACTGATTAATGCTAGAAGGATGCACAAAAACACCATTAAAAATAAAAAGATGTTTCACAATCATAATATTACAAAAAAATTAGAGTCGTTGAAAAACAAAAATGCAAAAGAGTATTGGAATTTATTAAAATCAGCTTATACAAACGGTAAGTCACAACCGAAAAGTAATATAAAAATATCTTCTTTTGAGCAGTATTTTAAGGCTGTCAACAACCCAGAGTCAACTTTTTTCCAACCAGATGAAGACGTTTTGTTATTTAATTCAAGAGTAATAGATGGCGATTTACAGATTATGTTTGATGAATTGAATGTCGATATTATTCCACAGGAAATATTTAAAGCTTGCAAAGATTTGAAAAATGACCGTTCTGGTGGACCAGATTATGTCATAAATGAATTTTTCAAATATGGCATCGAGTACCTAGAGCCATATTTAACTTCGATGTTTAATAAAATTTTTAATATGGGTTATTTCCCCTCTAAATGGACAGAAGGATATATTGTTCCTTTATTTAAAAAAGGTGATTCGAATAAGGCAGAAAACTATAGAGGTATAACTTTATTAAGTACGTTTGGTAAATTATTAACGAGAATTTTGAATAATAGGTTAAACAAATGGGCAGAGGATTATCACGTTTACGTAGAGGCACAAGCCGGTTTTCGTAAAAATATGAGTACGGTAGACAATATATTCGTAGTTCATGGGTTGATAAACAAATTTATAAATGAAAATAAGAAAATCTATGCGTGTTTCATTGATTTTACAAAGGCTTTCGATCTTCTTGTAAAAGAAAATATATTTTATAAACTTATACAATATGGTATATCGGGAAAAATGCTTGACACCATAAAGTCTTTATACTTAAACATTAAGTCAAGGGTTAAATATCAAAACGAACTTAGTGAAAGTTTTAGCTGTTTTTTGGGCGCGCCACAAGGAGACTGTATGTCGCCTTTTATTTTTTCTATGTACGTAAATGACTTAGAAGAATATATGTCTTTAAATGATTTTAAAGGTATTGATCTAGAAATGATCAAGTTATTCATTTTGTTATATGCAGATGACATTGTTTTATTTTCAGAGACAGAATTAGGATTACAAGATGGTCTAGACACACTAAAGAGTTATTGCGATAAATGGAAACTAACAGTAAATGAAGATAAAACTAAAGTAATGATTTTTAGAAAAGGTGGACAAATAGGACGAAATGTATCTTTTAAATATAATGGAAAACCTTTAGAAATAGTGAAGCGATTCACATACTTAGGTATAACGTTTTCTCCAGGCGGTTCCTTTCAAAATACTTTCGAAAGCTTAGCAGGTCAAGCATTAAAAGCATCGTTTGCACTTAAGCAATACTTAACTACATTTAATGATATATCGGTAAAACATAATCTAGACCTTTTTGACAAGTTAATATTACCGATTTTAAATTATGGAGCGGAAGTATGGGGGTTCTGCGATGCAGATTGTCTAGAAAAAATACATATGCGATTCTGCAAACAAATCTTAAATGTAAAAACTCAAACCCCGAACAATTTTATTTACGGTGAACTCGGAAGAGTACCTTTAAAAATACAGCGATTTTCTCAAATAATAAAATTCTGGTTGAAAATCACAAGAGCAGACGACCGGAAATACATAAAATCTATTTACAAACAAATGCTTTATGATATAGGCATAAATGAAAATACGATAAATTGGGCGTCTAAAGTTAAATTTCTTTTAGATCATTCTGGTTTTAGTCATGTGTGGATAAATCAAGGAGTTGAGAATATTAACAATTTCATGAACATATTTAAAGAAAGGGTTAGAGATAATTTTATACAGAAATGGGAAAATGAGTTAAATATAAGTTCTAGAGCAACAACCTACAATATTATACGTTCTTTTACATTTCAAGGCTATCTGGATAATCCTATTAAAAGAAATTATAAAAGGGCGCTCACAAAATTTAGATTATCTAGTCACAGATTAGAGATTGAAACTGGACGCTGGACAAAACCAAATCCGGTTCCACGTCAAGATAGGAAATGTAAACTTTGTAATTCAAACATAGTTGAAGATGAATTTCATTTTTTATTAGAATGTTCTATCTATGACAGTTTTAGAAAATTATACATACAAAAATATTACTGGCGCAGACCAAATTTCCATAAGTTCTCCGAGTTACTAACAAATACAAATAAACGCGTTCAGATGAAATTAAGTATCTTCTTATTTAAAAGCTTTGATAAGAGAACAAGTTTATTGGAATGACTGTACATTAATATTTTTTTCTTTGCTATGTATTAATGTCGTCACTTTCCTCCTCTCCCCTCTCTTCCTTTTCTCACCTTTCTTTCCTCATATTCCAATGTATTTTCCATTGACCAGGAACATTGTATTTTTTGTAATGTATATGCATTTACATGATAGACACTTTGTCTTATGTATTTTGAAATAAAACTTGAAACTTGAAAAAAACTTGAAACTTGGTGTTCGGTTGTTTTACCGTCTATGCTCACTTGATTAATGTATCTCCTGATCATTGTAAATAGGGTCATTTCTGCGTCGATAATGGGTTGTGCCGGTCTAGATCTCGGGATCGCATCAATTTAACTGTTGGAAAGGCTTTGAAAAATTATCACTTTAAACATCCTTAGTCGAACAATTCAAATAAGACCAACAATTGGTACAAGATTTGAGAAGAAATAATCACTATTTACCGTCACTTAATGAGCTTATCGTTAAATTGCCAATTTGTGGGTAATGGTTAAACGAATTCTTTTTTACCCGCCAACTGACTTTCAAATCAATTGGTTGTCCGGGTTAAAACACGCTTCATTTTGCATCAAAACTTGATTGACAAGCTTACTTCACCATGAATGTTTGAAAATTGGTGATTAAACATACAGCTTTTAACCTTCGCAATGTAGCTAGGTTCTTGGGATTAAATTCATGAACGCATTCTGTAATGATTTATTATAATTTGACATAAATCCAATGAGACAATATGGTTGATTCCATTGTCTAATAATGACATAAGAAAACCAGAAAAACCGCATAGTCTCAGAACGTGCCAAAGAATAACCTTTCATCAAAGACATTTAACGAACCAGAATTCTGAGTTGAACATGATACTCATCTTTTCACAAATAATTACATAAAACCCAACCTTCCCACATCTCATGAAGAAGTCCTATAAAACAACTACATGTGTTATCAAAGGATTAATTGCTACCTATGTAGAATGTATCTTTTCCAAACAAAGGTTCTTCCCAAAATTCAAGATAAAGAGTGTCTTCGAGCTGTTTTTGTCGTCGGATCTTGCTTTCCATTTGACTAGTCATTTATTCCATATGAAGAATGACTGATAGTCCCCGTCGACTTAATGAGTTGTTATGATAACCAGATATCGCTTGAAGAAGGAACAAATCGCTACATACGGAATATATACGAACAAGGTGAAAAGTTTGTCCTGATGATCCAGACGTAGATCTTTATTACATTCAAAGCTTGAATCATCTGAATTTGGTATTTACCCAGTCTTAACGCTTAGAATGTTCGGTAATTCTCTGAAAATAGTTTTTTGTGTCGTTTGCTTTCCAATGCCCGGTAATATTCCGAAAATATTTTTTTTTGTCGTTTGCTTTCCAATGCCTTAAATATCTGCTTAATTTTGATAAGGAAGGATACTCAGAGTACCAAACAGATTTGATCTCAGGTCAGCAGCAAATTTACTTGGGGCTGGCCTGGATTTTACCTATATGGATAGGCATGAAGTATGTCCCAGCAAAATAAGGGATAAAAACCCTCTTTTTTCCTGTATCGGTGTCCCCATTCTTTTCTTGTTCCGAATGAATGTGCGCTTTTAGGAGAAATGTTATTCACACGTTTTGTACAAGTCGTACGTTTATTTGACCGGAAAAGACAAACGGTCCTTTCTTTAAATCTAGGGCGTTGTATATAAATAGGACCGAACAGTACGAAAGTGTTAACTGCTTCTTTTGTTCAACAGGTCAATAATTTATTTCATTAGGCAACATTGAATTATTCCTGAATTTTATGGGACATGTATTGAAATAATTAAGGAAAATACTGAATATAAAGATAAAATGATCGTACAAGGTTGGCAGAGTGTTATTTTTACCTGTGTATTTTATGGTTTGCCTAATGATAAATGAAATTAGCATTTTTCACAAGGATTCACCCATAATAACTGTCATCTGAATCGATGTTCTTCTTGTATTTTCTAGGCAATTATAATTACCAGGATCACAGAATATCCAATGAAAATGATGTGGAATTACTTTGTTTTAACCCATTACCAAACAATAATGTCTCGTAACGAGTTTGACGAAGACGACTCTGGAAAACATTGTGGGAAAAGCAGAAACAGCTTTAAACGAGCAATATCTCCTTTTCCTACAATGTTTTTTGCATTATTAGAATATTATTTTTCACTTTCATCACATTTTGATATGTCGTCAGCAAAATGTTTGAATTTGGAAAAACTTGGCGTTTGGTAAAGGGTTTAAAGATATTCTTAATTATACAGCAGACGTAAATGTATTATTTGTGACTGGGTTTTTGTTTTTCATATGTGTATTTTCCTTTTTCCAATAAACGACCCGAGAGAAATTGCGTAAAAAGTTATCGCATTAAAGTTATAATAATAGATGCCTTATCCACGAAAAACTCTTTCTAATCAATGATTAAGAATAGAAAAGATCAAAATCAAAAGATGCACAAAAACCCAACACGCCTAGTGCTAGTAGGTCAAGTAAACGCCAGGTTTACGTGAACTACCTACGAGAGGCAATGTCATATATACTTAAAGAAAAGAAAGACACCATAGTGAAGTGACAAACAAAACAATTGTCGTATTATATGTATGTTGACGTCTGTTTAACTTCAATTCCCAATCAAGGCGCCCCGTTTTGTGTCCCTGTGTGCTTTCGAGAAACCATGTCGGCAAAGGACGAATTTTGTTTCTTTTACTCCTTAGAATGCTGGGTAATTTTCTAAAAATAGATTCGTGTATCCTTTGCTTTCCAAAGCCTTAAACAACTGCTTACCTTTGATGAGGAACGATGCCAAGAGTAACAAACATGTAAGATCCAGGCCAGTCGCCAAGTAAATTGGCGACTGGTCTGGATCTTACCTGTTTGCATTAGCATGGAGTCGGTTCCAGCACTCTAAGGGTTAAGTAGAACGACTCCAAATACATTAACTAAATGTATGTGTTCTATTGAAACAGTCGTTTGATCTTCACTTTAGAGTGCCCCGAAAGTTTTGTAGGTAAGCGAGTTTAACTAGGTTAACATGGATCCCGTGTTCGAAACCGCAAGTCAACTTTTATACCGAATTAATTTCCCCCCATTTTTTTTCTTTGTTTTTGTTTTTTATTCAAGTATTGTGAATATGTGTATTGTTTATATTGACTACTATACACATCGCATGAAATTATTTATGTATTGACAATGAGCTTTTGTGCTTAATGTCTAAATAAAACTATGTTATGTTATATATTCTATTATTAACAATAATTGCATCAAAACCCCATCTCTTTTATTATAGTGTTACATTATAATATCAAAATAATCATGAACTACAATTGAGGCAATTTCAGTAGAAATATATAACTGAGACATTGTTGTTATATATTTAAACCCAATCACCTTCAAAGAGCAAACAAGTCAGTGTTTTACGAAAATTGAACATTTTTGTTGGTTATTGAGCAGCTATATCTGTTCACATTCTTTTAAGTATTGGACAATCTAGATGTTTTATGACCGAAACAAAGCGAAAGTAACCGCATTCAACAACGAGTAAGTATAAAAAGCAAGGCTGTCACTTTGTGGAAACTATTATGACAAAAAGTGAAATTTCTTAGGAAGAGAAATTTCTTTTTCTTTCACTATCCATTTCTTAACCCTTTACCAAACACCAAATTTTCGACGGTTCCAAATTGAAAGAGTTTGTAGACGACACTTCAAAATGTGATAAAATTGAAAACCTTTTTCCGATAATGCAGTTAATTATTTAGTGAAAGGAAAAATGGCTCGTAAAGAGCCATTTCTCCTTTTCCCATCGTGTTTTCCAGAGTCGTCTGCAACAAACTGGTCAAATGTCTTTATTGTTTGGTCATGGGTAAACCAATACCTTACGTATGTGTTTAATCTTGTATACATGGGGTAACGGGATAAGCCTACTTACAGCCCTCTAATGGTCTCAGGCTTAACGCTTTACCCCCATACAGAAATGTGGAAATACTTCGACTCTGTCAATGATTGGGTTAATGGGTTCGTAAATAGATAACTCGTCAGCAGGCTTTTAGATGCACACAAGTGCAACAATCTGTGGGGAATATACACGTGGTTACATAATTATATGGTCTTTATCTTAAATCTGACATTTAGATTATTCTCAGATATTTCCATCTTAACTTCACCAATACATCTCTGCCAACGTTTAAATCATGCTTTTTACGAACATATTCACATATGCTTTATATTAATAAATATATTCTGTAAGCTGTAAACGTGCTTTCTGATGTTTAATGATACAATTATGTTATGTTAGGCTATGACTTAAACTTTGTTGATTATATCTGTACATTGGAAAGAGAAATGTGTTATCATATAATGATAACAATAATGATAATGACTAAATAATATAAACGATAATAATATTATGATATTGATAGAAATATTGATGCTAATAATTATGATAAAATATGAAAACAGAAACAGGAAATTATGTGACTAATGAGGGAAGGACAGTATTCAGCTTGATGATCTATTCTTCTACCCTAATGGTTTGTAAGGTCATCCTTAACCAGTCTTGAGATGTTAAAGTAAGTGAAGGGTTTTATTACAATCCACCGTTTTATAACGATTTTATATGATGTACAATTTGCATACAATATAGGGATTTTAAAGGATGAATGACGTGTTTTTTCTTTCACAATGTGAACAATGCGTATTCTTCAAATTTCAGATAAATTGAAACATTTTGTGATAAAGAAAATGCAAGTGGGTGTTTCTTTCTACAATTGACGTCTGTACCAGCCGAAATGGTAATATAAATAATTGCGATGCGAAATGTAAAATAAGTATGTTAATGTGATTTATCAGATTTTCCATTCCTTCCACGATGATTTCAAAAATCGTCTGTTAAATTGCTTATGTGTTAGTTTTTTAGGGTAAAAAATATACAGATTTAGCAATTCCTTCCCATTGGAGTTTGCAACTTGACCGAATTGAAAATACCGATCTACCAATAATTCCCGTCTGGAAGGTTAAGAAACGAATGATTAATTCTTCCTTTTGCCAAAGCCAAAATGTTTGTTTTCCTCCGGGGGACGGGGGGGATGTAGAAACCAAAAAGAAGAAAGATATTTAAAATCCTCTGTACGTTTTTTTTTCAAAAATATCTTCATCATTCAAGTTATGTATCAGGCCAAGATTGAAGCACTATGCCACAGACAAAACACTTGTTGGTTGGCTCTGTTGATCGTCTTCGGACTACTTTCAAAATGGCTCCTCATCACCTCCAGGGTAATTTTGATAGATGACAAATGCGTTCCAAATAAGCCTCGATCGGGTCCCAATCTACAATATTTTGAATAGTTTTTGACTGTTTCCTTCATAAGAGAATTTATCACTGACATTCATAAAAAGCGGCAACAGAAGACAAAATAACATGATGAACCAACAGAACTTTCACTTAGCCCATTACCAATCAATCATTTTACAATTTTGTTGCAGACCAAATGCTCTTTACGAGCAATTTCTCCTTTTCCCACAATGTTTTCTGAAGATTACTTTTCAATTTTATCACATTTTGAAATGTCGTTTGCAACCTCTTTCAATTTAGGACAGCCGAAAATTTAACGTTTGGTAAAGGGTTAAATATCTAATATTGGGTAAAGATCTTTGAGACAAAGGATACACAGCTGGCCATGAGAACCTAATCCTTTGGTCACAATGATTTCTACCCGATAATGTAATAATTGTTTTCTATAGACTTATGCAGCGGCTACATAAAACTGATTTTTCTAGTAAGGGATCCATCCATAAATAACGTTTAAGCAGCTTGATCGCACTAAGGCTAACTCATACCTGTGTGTGGATCTTTTGTACTTTATCAGTGCAGGTCAGACCTGCCGCCAACGTGATTTGGTGAACGCTCTACCGCACCACCATGGTACTGACGATGAAAATCGGTTGTGCAACTTCCGGTTAAGAGTTGTAAGGATAGATTTTTACTATTTTTTCTGCATTTCCAGACAAGTAAAAGTCTAAAGACACGATTAACCCTAATTTGAATCCATCCACCTAAAGGTAAAGTTTCAGTTTAAAACACGTGAAATTGGCTGGGATTTCGAAATTTTATCGAAATCGTAATCGTACAAAAGATTGATTGCCAAGATATCACGAGACATGCACATTGATATTAATAGTTGTATCGGTGCAAAACTCTGAAATTGTCTTTGTAAATGCTGTTTATGTATATTTGTATATGTCAAGAGAAAGCACTGCCACTTGTATCATTTCCCCGATTCATATAGTAACATAGATTGTTAATTCAGCATTGTCCATATCATGTAATGTGTTGTTCAACTCAATAAGTGCAAATGATTGAGTTTCGGAGCAATGTAAGCGATTGAATTCTTCGTACGGGACGCATTATTAAAATTGAATGAGTATCACTAATTCAATAAAAATAATAAACTAATCGAACATCGGTTTACATCTGTCTTTATAACCACTGTTCGAACTTTATCTTAAGGTAAAATACCCATTACCCGCCATTTCGAAACTTGTTCATTCGTCGGACTTCATCGGTCTTTCTCGTTATTCACCGGTCGTGGCCGGAACCATTCGCATTAAATTGAATAGTTTCGATCCTACCGGTGTATACCGAGAACGACCGATGTCATCCAACGAAAAAAAAACTGAGTTTAAAAAAAATGAAGAAATTTGGGTACTCTACCTTAAAAAGAAATGACAACTGTACTAATTGGTGCCATTCATTTCTATTGTGTAAACATATTTATTGTTTTGTTTATTATGGTTAGTTTTAGTAAATCATTAAGTACCCATTCTGTCATTAAGAAAACTTGATTTACATTATATTGTTAGAAGTAAATTCATTTGGAGATCTGAATCAGAATGTGCTAAAACTATAAAAGGTAACTCTGGACAGCGATTTATATACGGAAACATTGGTTATGTCCCTTGATCATCAACCAGAAAACAATTTACGATGAGAAATGCTACAAATAATTTAAGTCAATTGAGGAGCATACCTCCAACTCTTTACATTAAAACCCTTTTCCGTAATGCTATCATATAAAAACGAAAATAAAGCAAGTCAACATGATTGTAAACGAATGATGAGCTCAGATATAGTTATTATTTCTCTGATCGTTTAAATGAATGACTGAGTTCACGCCTGTGAAATCGCCTTATCATCCCCAGGGTTACTTCTGTGTTCTGTGCTTAGGATATGGATAATTCGGTAAAGACTCCATTGTCCTCACCAAATCCGAATCTTGGGTAGATTCCTCGAAATAAGGAACATGTGATTTGATACAAAGGGGATATGGTTATATAAAAGGCGTTCGTCTTACCTTGCACATGTTACTATAGGTAAAGAAGTGCGACCCATATATTCGTTGAAACCCCGAGATGGATGTAATAGGTACGTGTTTTAAGACGAACTCGATCGCTGAGATAACGCTATATAAGATTGGATTTCAATGCACCTGAACTAAGCACGAAAACATAT
This sequence comes from Cerastoderma edule, assembly GCA_947846245.1. Classification (NCBI taxonomy): domain Eukaryota; kingdom Metazoa; phylum Mollusca; class Bivalvia; order Cardiida; family Cardiidae; genus Cerastoderma; species Cerastoderma edule. Next base: position 43,676,244 of record OX401408.1, read on the forward strand.
AACTTAAAATGAAATTTACTAGGGTGGATCTACATAGTTCATGCATTGCGAGCATCTTATACGAATGATTTTTTCAGTAAGTTTTTTTGGTCCACATAAGCGAAAGTTTCTTTCAAAATTGCAAATAATCCGCAGACTGTTTGCCTACATCAAGACATTTCTCGGGTGTTGTGAAATGTTAAAAAGCATTTTGAGACGACACCACTTAAACACACATGAAAGAATATGAGTAAAAAATAATTTATAAATGCCGTGAAACCCTATTTAATTAACTAAATCAGATAGGGTCTCACAGCATTCATAAGTTATTTCTTATAACTTTTATGAACATAACAAACGAACTCCATACTTTTTTTTTTCAGTTATTTATTTGTACTAATATGAAGAATCAGGCAATCTGATTTAGTTTTCTATACACTGACTAATGTGAGTTATGTGGCTTTCGAGTCTAAGTTGTGGTATTGCTTTTATTTGTAATTACAATTTGAATCCGAACAATGGTTTACTAAATGTATTCGTGTAGCTATCTTTCTTTGTAAAGAATTCTTATATGGTCAAACGTTTAAAGAGACTCTGAGAAAAATAGAGAATAACTCTTACAATGAATTACATTCTACCGTAAAAATTACAACATAGATACAATTTAATTTTAAAATAGAAAATGCAAAAAAATATATGTTTACGAGTTTTTTTTTTGTAATATGTCAGTTTCCATGGTAACCGTCTTTAAAAACATTTATAAAAACGACTAAAATATCTTTAAACTTTGAAGAAAAAAAAAAACTTGGGGCTTAACATGCGTGTGACGTATAAATTATAGTTTAAGGGGTGATGTGATTTTTCTTTGAAAAACATTACATACAGTATTTCATCCGAATAAAAACGTTATCCTACATTTATACAACTACCTCTTCGGTAACTGATTTATTATATACCTTGGTTGCACAGATGAGGTGCGCAGAAAAAAGCTACCGAGAACGTCTGTAAACAAAATATTTTCAAATTCATGCTAGAACGCCCCGGAGCGCTTTCAGACAGCATTTCTTTCCCGGACCCCTAGAATGACATGCCTACACACATATTTCATTCAATCCACGCCCCTGTCAGCAAAACTTAAATCTTGCTCAATTTGATAAGAAAATAAAGAAATACTCACATTTTCTTCACTGAATGTTGCCATGATGTTGTTGCAGTTTATACTTTTAGTTGTCACGTGACAAAACGAAGGCGTGAAAGAAAGAATTCCTCCGTTTATTTTAAACCGGCTTTCCGAAGGAAGAACAGACAGGCGTAAAGGCTTACTTTACATTTATTACCGAAAAAAGGTTTTTTTTGCAACTTATGATTAAAGAAAATGACAACGGTCTTTGGTTTAGTTACAATCATTTTGCATATCAAATTTAAACTATTATTGTTCCTAACCTCCACATTTCTGAGAGAGTCTCTTAAGTCATACAACTGTAAAAGGACATGTTTTATACATAGTTTGATCAATTTGAATTTGTAAACGATTTGTCATACTTTGATTGATTGAAAAATGAGAAACATATGTGTTATAGGGAGTATACCAGCATGTTTTGTAAATGCAAAACCGTAGAACACCTAATCTCATCCCCATCTTTGCTTCATTTAACAATGTATGCCTATAGTTCATGTAAAACAGGAGATTTTGAACTTTGAACAACTCATTATCATTGGTTCAACTTTATGTGTTCAAAATCCGTATATTGTACCAGGGACCAAAAGCCTTTGTCTACAAATAAACTCCTTTTTTATTATTATTTTCATCTGTTGCGGGAAACTATAATACTAAAATGTTTAATTGTAATTCTGGTTGGCATGTTCAACCAATTTCGCAATAACCGGAATTGCAATAAAATTCTAAATCTGGCCTAATGCTAATGCATGATTTAGATATCATTTAGAGATGATATGTTGTTATTTCCGGCGCATCCAGAAAAAAACGATGCATCCGTCTACACTAAGATAATATATAAGTTTGATTAAATTTGATTGAAATTCCAAAAAAGAATGATCGAGATTACTGCCACCTTTGGTTGCATTCTGAACATGCCAACCAGAATTGCAACCCAGTTTGGCAAAAATATTGACTATTTCCTATTGAAAATACGATCAATTTTGACCAAACGTTAATATCATCCTGTTGGCGACAGATGCATCGAATTGTGCGGATCACCCAAAAACATCAGCACATCGTCTCTAGATGATATGTAAAAGATTAGATAACATAAGCATAAGGTAAAACTGAATTTCTCAATTGCAATTCCGGTAAAACTTATTTGTTTTATTGCAATTCCGGTTATTGCAAAACTGGTTGAACATACCAACCAGAATTGCAATAAAAATCCGTTTGGCAATACTCTTGATCATGCCTATTGGAAATGTTTTCAAATTTATCCAATCTCATAGATTATCCTAGTATCAACGAATGCATTGTCCGGATGACCCGGAAACAACAACACATCATCTCTAAAAGATATCTAAATGATACATTCGTATTAGGGCAAACTTCAACATTTTATTGCAATTTCGGTTATTGCAAAACTGGTTGATCATGCCAACCGGAATTGCAATAAAAAACTAGTTTGGCAATAATTATTGAGAAACTGTTTTTTTTTTTTGCAATTCCGGCTGTTACAGAGCACTTCTTTTTAATATATTGAGGCATTTTCCTTTCAATCAAACACTAACCGAACAGTTTGTTATTGTGGAAAAGCAGGCACAGCCTTTGAAATGACAACATCCACCAGGGATTAACATAAATCGGCTTGGTATGACTATACTGGTGTAGAAAATGGCGCAAAACTCTGCATATTCTATCAATGATTCGAACAGTCGTCAACAGGGTTACATTAACCTTTAAAATGCGTGATGATTTTCTAAAACTTTATTTGTGTGTTGTCTGCTTTCTTAAACCTTAAATTCGTGGTGAATTTTACTGACGAATGATACTCAGAGTAGCAAATAGGTTAGATCACAGGCCAGCCGCCGATTAACTTGGCGGTTGGCCTGGACCTATCGTACTTACATAAGGATGAAGTGGGTTCCAGCACGTTAAGGGTTAACATCGATGGATTGTTTTGGATCTCGTTATGTTACTTTTATGACGCCTTTTATATGATGGGTGTAGCTGTATTTAATATCATGCCGTGTTGCATCCTGTTTAAAAAGACGCATATAAAATTTCGGATCGTCTCTAATTTTACCCTGTCCCAAACACGAAAGATTTTAAGAAGAGTTTGATAGGAAAAATTGGAAACACTGTGAAGTAATGAGAGTTTTCTCTGATAATGTACTTATACTGAGCGAAGTAACTATTCATGGACATGTGCTTAATTTTTAGTAATGTATCGATGTAGTTATGCCTATGCACGAGTGAGTTTCTCTCCTTATACATCGTTCCTATGATGTCGTCTGTTTATTTCCAGGTACAGAGTAAAGGTTGACCTACTCTTGAAAAAATAAGAAAATTTAAAAACATCAGGGTGTCGGTTTGGGACCTGGGAGTTGCTCTTCATCAGAATAATGATGACGAGTAGATAAATACGTGATTAAACACATCATTGAATTTCTTATCAGTTTGAGAAGACGATCATTCAGATTGGCTTATATCATCATTATAAAAACAAGGACGTGCATGTCGTTCATTTTATGTTTTTGCTTTGTAATGAAGTAACTCTTCAACGACTTTCATGTCGTTTACGATACCAGATCACATACACATGTGTACCGAACTTTGCTTTACCCGTTGTTCGTATTCTGGATAAGATGGTTCATTGATTGGACTGTTACTTCAATGAATTAACCATCAACCAATCGCCAGATTTTCGACTGTCCAAAATTGAAAGAGTTTGCAGACGACATTCAAGAATTTGATTAAATTTGAAAAATTCTTCTGATAGGGTGGAAAGCATTGTGTGAAAAGGAGAAATTGTTCGTCATGAGCAATTTCTTCCATTCCGACATTGTTTTTTGAGAGTCGTCTGCAACTGAGTGGAAAACGTCGTTATTGTTTGGTAATGGGTTAATGGATGTTTGACAGATTAGTTCCTTATTTGATGAAGCCAAGTTTATGCTAACACATGTATATTTTACATAGGAAGAGTTCCCAAACGTATTGTGTGTCCAAGAAAGAAGTCAAGTTTGTATCCGTTGTAAGCCGACCCAAAAACGATTATGGGATTTGTTTCTGTCAAGAGTATATTTACATTGGGGCTCATTTGATCAATAATTGCATGCTTTGTATGATAATTTATACACACATAACTAAACAAAACAAGGAATAATGACAGCTAAACGCATTTTTGTACTATATTTGCTTCATGTATTCATTTATTGATGCGTTTGACTTGTAGACCACCTGTTTTAATGAAGTATATTGTCTATGTATTGTGAATGAAAATGCATATGTGTGTAAATTTGAGCACGTGTATGTTAGTAAGTGTGGGTGTTGATGGGCGATAGCAATCGGAACACCTCGGCCATTTCTTCAAAATAACCTCGGTGGCAACGGGGAGCCATATTGAAAGTAGTCCGGCAACTTATTGCGACGAAGAGCATGTCTGTTTGCAATCGTATCTACTCAGGAATCTCCGACACAAGCCGACTAGATAAGATTAAGAAAATACGAAACACAAATGTGTTGATATATTTGTTTATTCTAACCGAGATTCTAACCCGGGACCTTCGGTACAAAAGGCCGACGTTTTACCACTGTACCACTGTCGTCCTGTTATGTGAGTCTTTAAAGAAACTAGTAAAAACAACAACATTCAATTGTGATGTTTAGACATCTGTGTGTATTTACACAACTATTTAGTCCTGGGCGTAATGGTGTAACCAGGTGTGTTATCCGGAGGAAAGCCGGCGTACTTCCCCAGTATTTCTGGCGTATTAATGAACTATTTGCGAGGTATATCTACCGATATGTGCTGTTGATTGCCGAGTAGATACGACTCGGTCGATAGTTCTTGTGAGGTTTATACGAGCGAGTTTTCTTTTTTATTTTCCTGTATATTTATGTTTAATGCTTTTATACATCTTTGTAAATCTTCATTAGATTTGAAGGAAATAAAGAAGATAATTGTCATTTCTGACATTAAATCGCGCACTAAAATTGCGGACCTGTTAGATATTAAAATACTGCGGACAAATCACATTATCATTCTCTTAAAGCAATCTCCGATTTGCTTTATAAACATATATCATCCGTGTGTTGCTTTTATATGTTTGTTGACACTAATTCACTTTGCTTTATTAATCTTTAATATGTTATGCTTAATGGCGTCTAGAGTTATTGCTATATAAGTTTATTCATGTTTTATCTATGTTGCATTTTGCAACGTCAATAAAGCATTCCTTACACCCACCTCAATCCGCATTTCTCTCGTAACAGCATATTTGGGACTCAACAAAGTTAACAAAAACAAACACTAGTTTCTAAGAAGAAAAAATGTAATTTCTTTTGACATTGGGTAACACACACTGTTGTCAAAAGGGATGGGGATTGGCAGGCAAATTACGTATTTTCAGATGCGTCGTGAAAACTCAATATGGAGTCGGTGTAATGTGGCAGCTACTTCGCTGATAAAATTGTATAGGGGGGATCGTCAAAACATCCTCACAAATAAATCAATTCATCAATCTATCAAATATTTTAAGTACAAAATTGCAGGCAAAATAGTAACGGTTTAATAAAATAGCGATCCATAGAACCTTTGCACATGAACATCTTTTTTAAGAATTTCGTCTATACCTTACATATAGACATAGATTTTATTGACATAATCTAGTACAGCTTCTAGTCATATACAAAATACATATTTACAATTACTTTACATAAAATGTTACCGTCGTCTCAAAAAAGAAAATAATAGATAACAACCGCCATGGAAGAAAGATTTTCGTAAAATGAAAATGAGAATAAGCATGATGTACCTGTATAAAAGTTAACTATTAATCAGTAATCATGGAATTTATACACATGTTTCTAATTTCAAATGCATGTTTTATAAATTTTGCTAAATTGTAAATGATCTTTGGACTTTTCGATTGGAATAAATGTACCAATTTTTGCATACAAGGACGTCCACAATAAAACTTTTTAAATATACTGAAGTACCGTTGCAGCTACGTAAGTGGAATACAAAATAAAAACTATCTGTCATATGGTCGTACTCCATTTGAAAAGATAAAAAAAATGCAATTAACATCGAACGCACAATAAGAACAAACATACCAAAAGAAAGTTAAGATCCAAAGAAATTGGTGACAGGTTATATCTATCTCGTTCTCAATAAAAGATTATTCCACTACTCTGTATGTTTCGGTTTGCTCTCTCTTTGATGAATCACAGATAACGAGTTTAGAATGTTGGGTAATTTTCATCAAATAGATTTTTGTGTCGGCTGTTTTTCATAACCTTAAATATCGGTTTAATTTTGGTGAGCAAAGATACTCAAAGTAGCAAACAGTTTGATCACAAAAGGCGGCTGGCCTGTGATTTAACCTGTTTGCATAATCATGACCTCGATTCCAGCACTATAAGGATCAATAGACTATTCCAACAGATGACATATAGATCTGGAAAACCGTAAACTTTGTATTTATAATTGAAATGTTGCGTTTGTTTCTAATCTAATCACAGAAAAGGGAGAAATTGTTTGTTTTGTTTTATTTGTCTACCAATTTGATGCTAAAAAATTAAAAAGATTGATAATATTGTGAAAATAGATAACATAAGACAGTATGATAAAATAAACAAAGAAAAGAAGAAGATTCATCAGTGGCAATGAAAATAAAACTGTTGATGATAATAGAAATATCATCAAGATTCAAGATTCTTTATTGACTTAAACTATATACAGTTTATCACCAAGTCAGTACAAATTTAAACATTTTGAAATAAAAGATAACCATGTGATCATATATCATTCAAACATTTTGCAATAAAATATATCCACTGTGATAATTTAATTATCATCATGTGCAATCATGTGTATTAAGTTATGTCATTTAAGTATCTCAAAACACGAAGAAATGTAGATTCATCCCGCGAATGGACACGGACAAACAAATAATTAATTGAAGAGAAGTATAACTATATTATTGTACGCTACTAAGACGATGATGCTACGTGATACTCAACACAATTGTAGATCACGTTTTGAATTCGTGACAAAATGGTTACGTCAATCGGACAAATTACTTCTGCTATGCTTTCAGTGACCGGCGATATATATCTTTATAGATGTAAGATATGTTATTTGATAGGGTTGTGTGTTATGGGAAAGTTTCGACCTGAGGCCTTTTGTGGGTATAAAGTTACATCATGTTATATGGACACTTTTAATAGGATAAAAACTCCAAACACCAATGCGATTCAAGAACCAACATTCACGATATTCCAGTGTCAACTCGTACATAACAGGTTTTTTATACTTAAATTAAACAGCTACCCGTATATCACAGGGGAATCTGACCTGGTTTCTGGCCATATATGACGAATCAAACCGTGAAGTGATTATCCGATCCCCACATTGGTGAGATGAATTCACCCAACCGAGACCACATACGCAACTACCGAAGATTAAATCTACATATCTATATTTAGTTTATTTACGCTCAACATGCTAGAATACGAGAAAGTCATGTTCGCAGCTGATACGAAATATACAGCAGTCAATGACGTTCCAACATAATTCGTCTAAGGTTTGTATATTGAGACTTTGGTCAGACATACAATTGCTGATTATGCACGAATAGTTTACCGACTCTTTTCGGATATTATTTGTCTGTGACTTGGGTCCTTCCGTCTTAAGTTCCCCATGATATGGTTTGTAATAAGCTATGTGGTAAAACGATAACTAGGGTTTTCTTTCATTTCTTTTTCAAATAAGTCTTTGCCAGAGAATCAAGTGAATACGGACAAATCAACACAAACATATCAGTATGTCCACAGAAGCCAACTATAAAAATTAGCTTGAATAATGCATCAGTTTTCATTTCCATAACCATTTACCAATGAGCGAAGTAAAATATAGCTGTGTTTATATATTTCCAGGTATCAGCACATAATTTATGTATATGAAAAGAAATTCATTGGTACAAATGTATAGTTCGAGTAAGCCTAACCCATATATATATATATTTACATCAAAGTTATACTTGAGAACTACAAATGAATGCACCAGCGTCCAATTTCTTCTTATTCCTGTTTATAGCATAGGCGATAAAATCTTGAAATTACGGGTAAACAATATTTGGCAAAGACGAGAGTTTATTTGTCACGCATGGTTTCTTTCCACTGTACGTGTGTTAAAGGTCCTTATTCACAGAAGAGAATACTTGAATGTTAGAAAACAAATGTCGCTGAAACAATACCGTTTTTGTATAGTATGAACCACTAGAACAGAAAAGTTGATGGTCAACTCATGCGGGGTACACATGTGGCTATAATTTATTTTATGATGTTAAAACTATATCTCTTGTTTCTGAGTCGAATTTACATTCCTGGTTCTCGCTTTCGTTGCAAGGATGTAGCTTATATTCGACTTTTATCTATTTCCAGTTTTTCTCTAGGCCCCACCCCTTTTCCCCGAAAAGGGATGATAGTTTGGGAAGGATCTTTGTCTGATGTGTATGCATGTCTTTCATTAATAGTATTACATGTGTTATGAACATTGTCATTGAGGTATCTTCTTTTCATTTTTTGCTTTTTTTATGTGTTTTATTATTTCAATTTTCTGTAAACATTTATCATACTGGTGGACAAATGAAATCAAACATAATTGTGAGGGATTAAATATTATATCTTTAGTCGTACGTCGACATAACGTATACTTATCAAAAATCAGATTGAAATGGGATGTTCTTTAGAGAAGAAATATGTTGATGGAAGAAATATACGTAGTTTCCAACGGTTTTGCAGTTACAATACACAGCTCAGTGCACATATCTGTGTATTTGGAGTTTTATAACACACTATAAATAGTTCTCATCACATCTATAACTGTTTTTTTATCTAACAATGGAATCAGTGGGGATAGACGAAAAAGGGAGTCAGGGCGTAGAGACGAATTTATCAAAACATTTCCTAGTATACCCAATAAAATTTCGTTCTGTTTGTCAACAACTTAATTAAGCAATTTTGCCTTTGTTACATTTTTTATTATCTCACATCCACGACGTAACAAGCCATAAGTTGGTTAACCCTTTACCAAACATTAACGAAATTTAACAACTCTTTTTGCAGACGACTGTGGAAAACATTGTGGGAAAATGAGAAATCGCTAGAAAAGAGCAATTCCCCCCTTTCCTACAATGTTTTCTGCCATATCATAAAATTATTATCCAATTACATCAGATTTTGAAATGTCGTCTGCAAACTCTTTCAATTGAGGACAGTCGAAAATTTGGCGTTTGGTAAAGGATTAAGGGTACTTTATACCGTCACAAATCGTAACCCTGCATGTATTTCGACCGTAAAACCCGACATGGGTGAGTGTTCAAAACACAATAAGCTATCAATCTGAAACATGAGCATCGATGGAATCATAAAAACTACAGTTCAATGTATCTGAACCTTTAACACTGCCTTCTCCATAATCCCTTACTCCAAAATGTTCGTAGTGATAGAACACATTATGTAAAAAGCATACTAGCGCTCGGAAAAATTGCAAAACTAAGTAATTTGAGTTGTATTTTATGATAGAATATGTTGAGAACAAGGAGGGAAAAGCAAGGAGCGCTCGGATTAATGAGTGGCGATCACCTGGTTAGAAAAATCATTTGAAACACATGCAAATACTGTCATATATCCAATATTGACAACGTGTACATTCAAAATGGAAAATTTCTTGGGGTTGATTGATTTCCGAAGTTTCTCGGATGACCTTGTTTTCTCACCAAGTGTAAACAAACCTTATAGTACTCGTAATAACTCTTTTAAAAGCATCATGAGAACGTATTACAGTCTCCATTTCTCTGTAAAGGGGAATTTAGAGAACTTTTGAGCTAATTTTCAATTATTCTAGAATTTTCACTAATTAAGTGTATATGAGCGAAACTATGGTTTTAAAAGGAGAAACTACTTTTCTTTTTAAAACAATCAGTTTTATAAACAGGAAGGCCTTTTGAACAATCAGTCTTTGGAATCTTCACAACTCATCCAATCTTCAAATTGGGAACGATTTAAATGGAACCCATTATATCAGAATGATTGATCAAATGAGACATGATGATAAGGCAAATTGCATTAGTTAAATATTGGGCAAAAACTTGTAAATTTCCAAACGCTCTTTTATTTAAAATATATAACATGTCTGATAATGTGGGAAATCCAGTCAATGAATGGAAATTGAATATGCACTCTTTATTAGACAGGATAGGATATTCTCACTTAATAAATGTAACTGATGTTTCACAAAACCCATTAACAAGCATTACCCAGCGCATTTCTGATATTTATATACAGAGCTTGTTTGCTGATTTAAATACATTTAACAAATTAGAAAATTATAGGCTATTCAAAAAATCATTTGAAATGGAAATGTATTTTGCAACCATTACCAATATAAAAAGCAGAATAACTCTGACAAGATTTGGATGTTCAGCACATTCTCTTCAAATTGAAGTAGGCAGGCACAGAAACATTGTCAGAGATGATAGGAAATGCCTAGTATGTAATTTGAATGTAATTGGAAACGAATTTCACTTTCTACTCGTATGTCCTTTTTATAGAGATATCAGAAGATTGTATTTGCCAAAATATTATTATACTTGGCCAAATATTCAGAAATTCATATGCTTAATGGAAACAAATTCTAAGAAAACAATTTTAAACATTAGTAAATTCATAGATAAAGCTAATAGCAGACGCAATAATCATATTGTAATTAACCAATAATTCATAACTACCAAGTATTCTGGCATTTAGTTATACAATTACTTTCATCTTTCTATTGTATTCTGTGATTCTTTTTCATTACAAAATCACATTTTTCTCATTTTTATGTCTGTACTGCCATGTTTATGCATTTTTATGCATTTCTATGCATGTATATGTTGCATTCATGTTTGACAACAAACTATGTTCAGTTTATATGTCAATAAACTATTTGAAACTTGAAAACTCGATCTCTATTGGACCCAAATAATTATCGCGGTATATCATTAATCGATTCAATTTGTAAAATCTTTACTCATGTCTTAAGTAGAAGATTGTCAAATTGGTGTGATACATTTAGTATCATTGATGAATCCCAAGCCGGGTTTCGATCGGACTACTCCACAATGGATAACATTTTTACCTTAATGTCTCTGGTCCAGAAATATTTATGTAAAAAACGTGGAAGATTTTACTGTAGTTTTATCGATTACGATACTATACGACATGATAAACTTTGGGAAGCACTCAGTCGTAAGAGTATTCATGGTAAATTCTTAGATACATTAAAGTCGATGTATAGCAAATTAAAATCTTGTGTTAAAGTCAATGGTGAGTTGACACATATTTTGATTGCGCAATCGGAACCCGGCAAGGCTGTGTAGGAAGTCCAAAAATATTCTCTCTTTTTATAAACGACTTAGTTTCATTTCTTGATAGTAAAAGTAATGGCCGATGGTTTTTTGTTACAAATGACATAAAAATCTTAACATTTTAATGTTTGCAGATGATATTTTCAGTTTTGCAGATAGTGTAATACAACTTCAACGGCAAATCAACATTATTGAACAATTTAGTAAAGGAGTTGGTTTGGACGTTGATATAGATAAGACAAAAATAATGGTATTCAGAAATGGAGGTATAATCAAACAAAATGAAAAATGGTTCTAGCATCGATAAAGTATCATGTTACAAATATTTAGGTATTTAACCAGTAAATTATCTTGGTCAAAAACACGTCAAATGCTTGCCCAACAGGCTAGAAAAGCAATGAATTACATTCTTATGCTTCGTAGATATATGGGTAACATTTCTACACGTGATATGTTTAAGATATTTGATGCCTCAGTGAAGCCAATTTTGTGCTATGGATCACATATTTGGGGTTATCAATATGTTGATAGGATAGAAAAGGTTCATATACAGTTCTGTAAAAAACTATGCCTATTATCTTGTAACACATGTGATTTTCTAGCTCTAGGTGAATGTGGAAGGTTACCACTATGTATAACATATACAGTCAAACTTGCGATAAGCAGCCACCCAAGGGACAGGGTGAAATTGGCTGCTTAACAGAGGTGGCTGCTTATCGCAAAAATCATCCTATCAAAATTTTGGTGTGACCCTAGGAATTCACCTTCAACATTGGACATGTATATGGACCATACAGAGATTTCTTTTCCTTATATGTTTGGTACTGTAAACCTAACCAATTCACAATCAAATTAAGTGGCCAATCATCCCAATTTCCGATGAAAAATTCCCAAAATGATTGAAATATTTTGATGAAAAAAACATGTTGAAAAATCAAATGACATTTTGGTCTGCTCAACTTAAATAAAAACCTAGCAGTCCATTATTACCTAAGAACCCCATGCGGTAATAAATCACCACCACCAAACTAGCATTTATATACATGTACATCTTCACGGGAAATGTGTGAAATATCGGTCAGTTTTTCTCTTACACAAACTTGCTGCTTGTCCTTTTTCATCTTCCACAAACGCAAGATGAAAGAAAACCCATCCCGCTTTCATTCTTCTTGCAATTTCTTCATGAAAGGAATTTCCCGAACTTGGGACAAGAGTTGCTTCAAAACAAACATCAAAGGGCACAATTTTGTCCTGTAGTCTTTTGATGTTACATAACGGACTTTACATCTTGATACATTTAGTGGTTTCGTTCAAGGATATTTGATACATGAGACAGAGAAGGGGATTTTGCTTCCTTTGAAAGACCTATTTTTGGGGTTTGACAGATTCCTTTGTTTAAAAATATTTAGGGAGTAAAATAATTGCGAGTTTTATCTGCGGCAAATAAAAGAAAGGGTAACTAGCCAGTTTGTGTACGTGACAAAATCGATAGTTGCATGCGTCTCAGTTTACACCTCCCAATTACACGGGAAGGTTTTATCTTTTACATAAACAACACACTTAGTGGTAAAACTGCCGGTGATCGCCGGCGGTAGTTACAAAATTAATTGACCGCTTATGACAATTGATTTAAAGTTGATTGGGATTAATTAGCCTGGCCGCTGACCGCATCAGAGAGAAGACCGCTTATCAAGGAATTTTAAAGAGTCTAATTGTTTGGGAGGACTTTAAAATGGCCGTTGAACGGAAAAGACCGCTGATCACAAGTGGCCGTAAGCACAAGTTTGACTGTATGTCAAACTGTATCAAATACTGGTTGCATGTAGTAAGAATGAATAATAACAGATATCCTAAGCAGTGCTATTTCATGTTATTTCGCATGGATGAAACTGGTAAAACTACATGGGCTACATATGTAAAGAATCTTTTATTTTCTCATGGCTTTGGACACGTTTGGATAATACATGATGTGGGAAATATTGATGACATTTTTAAAGGCTTTTCCTCTGAGAATTAAGAATTGTTATACAATAAAAATGGTTTGCTGATCTAAATGAGTCACCAAAAGCATTGTACTATAGATATTTTAAATCTATGTTAGCTCCAGAATTATACCTTAGTACCGACCTATCCTATATACAAAAAAAAAGACATTAGCTTATTTTAGGTGTTCATCCCATGATTTAATGATTGAAAAGGGTAGATATTTAAAGATAGAAAGAGAGGAGAGAATTTGCCAACTTTGTTAACAACTAAACTTTAACATTATTGAGGACGAATATCATTTCTTTTTAGAATGCAAAAGTTACCAACTGCTGCGCAATATGTATTTTGAAAAGTCATGGCTGAGAAACGTAAATCAGCAAACCTTTTATTCTAATTTGGAATGTAATAATAAATCAACTATATTCAAAGTATCAACATATCTTGTAAAAGCCTTTGAACTTAGACAAAATATAATTGAAGAACTATTGTAATGTATTTGTTTGTGGATTGTCACTCTTTTGTATGTATTTTATGTTACTGTATGTTGTACTATGGGCCTCTGTACTTGAATAAACATGTCTATGTCTATGTCTATGTCAAGAAACATATCATGTTCAACCACGCACTATTTTGAAAAAAAAACCGACTTCTCAGAAATAAACCATTTTATATCTAGACAGAATATTTAGTTCGCATATGGTACTTGGATAATAAAGTCCCTTTTATCCATAGCTACCCATCCCTTGAACCATCTCAAATATACCGTAATTTGCAGTTATTGACTTCATGATTTCATTTTTATTCACGCTAATGCATCTAATTGTACATTTATTGGAAATAAAGACATATCGGCTAAAGTTCTTATGAAATTATGTTATGTTTTATTATCTTATGTTTGAATAAGAGCGTATTTGGCACGCACATGTGCCTAAAGGGACATGTTCCCGTTTTCACCAATTTTTTAGAACTGAGCCATTAAAAAAACATTAAATCAAAAACGCATAGTTTTTACCCTGCATAAATAGCGATGACGATTTGAATCCCCACAATTAAGATATGTGTAATCAATGTATAAAATGCAATTGGTTTTATCAGCTTTTCAGTTTAGCTTCATTATGATTCGATATTTATACCATATCAAGAAATGGGAATCATTTTTTCTCTTCCGTTACGTTGTCGTTGTTGTTGTTGTTGTTTTTGTTAAAAGAAAGACATTCGATTAGAGTTCATACCCTAAATAACTATCGACAGGTATATGTACCGTTGATGGTATTAAATCTTTTAAATCTTAAATCCTTTAACTTATTTGAAAATTGTAAACCATTGTTTTGTTTCAGTTAATGCACTAAACCAAACCTGACTCACCCTCGTCGTAAAATAATACGAAAACCAAGTTTGAACACATCCCGTTATGGGCATGTTTACAACGTTACGGGTAAACTTTCGGGAAAATCATGACTTTTAATCAATTAATTCGAGATGAATCACTCAACTTCATAGGATATACGTAACGTTTTTGTTGATGAGACAGATTTTCTGAGGTTCGTTAAACATAGAAATAACGATTACTCTTATCATGTCAAAAGTGCAGATAGAAAAGAAGCTTATATCAAAACCGAAAAATGTTTGTCTGACTTTCTTAGACACTGTAAAGAAACACGTCAATTCTGAACCCAAACAATAACAACATTTGATCAGTCTGTTGAAGACCACACCGGAAAACAGTGAGAGAGAATGATAATTTGCTCCTAACGAGCAAATTCTCCTTTTCCATCATTGTTTTCTGCCCTATCAGAAGATAATTTTTCAATTTCATCACATTTTTAAAATGTCGTCTGCAAACTCTCAATTAGGGACAGTCGAAAATTTGGCATTGTACGAAGGATTAACGATCTTTTTACAACATGAAATTAATAGTAAAGTGTTTTGTTCCAAGAATTCAAAATTTAATCATGTGTCCGCTATAGTAGTAGATCATATCTTAAATATGTTAACACTATATCCTGTCAAAAATAAATTATAGAATTATTCAAAATCATGTTACGGCCCAACACGATTTGAGATCGTATCGTATTTCAGAACGTTTCAAATTTAAAGCCCAGCCCTAAACTAGTTCATCTCTTTAACCCAAATGTCAAATTTTCGACTCTCCCAAATTGAAAGAGTTTGCAAACGACATTTCAAAATGTGATGCAATTAAAAAATAATCTTCTGATCGGGCAGAAAACACTGTGGGAAAAGAATAATTGCTCCTTAAGAGCAATTTCTCCTTTCCCCACAATGTTTTCCATAGTCGTCTGCAACAAACTGGTCAAATGTTGTTATTGTTTGGTAGTGGGTTAAGGTTGTATTCGTTAAGGGGACTAAATCCTGTTTACAAAACGTATAAAGATTACATTATATCTCATCTTTAAATCTATTCAAACGAGCTGCCTGTTCGCAAAACTATCCTAGAAATATGCCCCTCCTTAAAATTGATGAAATACTGTTCCTAAAACATCGAAGATGAATTTTATTTGTGTGTGCATTTGTTTTAATGATAAATCGAAAAAGAATTTGAAGAAATTGTACTATAACAGGCCAAATATGTATAAATTGATTGAACTCTTGAAATCAATAGAAATTCACTATTTAGAGTTGCAAAATACGCAAAGTTATCTTTTTCACTGAGAAATTCAATTGTTTAGTTCTTTTTAATTCATCCTAGGTATTTTTTTTATACACCATGTGATATATTTGTTTTTCATGCTATGTATGTATGATGATGTACTACATACAAGTGGTCAAACAAAATAATGTTCTGTTCTGTTCTGTTCCTAAAACGAAAGCAAAGGCTTACATATCCCGTAACGCATTACCAAACAATGACGACATTTAACCACTTTGTTGCAGACGACTCTGGAAATCATTGTGGGAAAAGGAGAAATTGCTCGTAATGAGCAATTTTTCCTTTTCCCACAATGTTTTCTGTTCTATCAAAAGATTATTTTCCCATTCTATCACATATTGAACTGTCGTCTATATATACATATTTAACCCGTGTCAAATTCTTGACTGTCGAAAATTGAAAGAGATTGCAGTCGACATTTCAAAATGTCATGAGATTTGAAAAAAGTCCTCTGATAACACAGAAAACATTGTTGGAAATAATTCTTGGAAAAGCAAGAATTGCTCGAGCAATTTCTCCTTTTTTCCACAATGTTTTCCAGTGTCGTTTGAAACAAAGTGGTTAAATGCCGTTATTGTTTGGCAATGGGTTAACACAATCAGTCCAGTCCAATAGAACACAAGTAAGAAGACCATTGTCCACCAATAACGCAATCATATTTAACGGGAAGCTGACATCTTTTATCATTTAAAACATTGGAAGTGGGTAATGCAGATGCCCTTAACATGTGCCGTTAAAAGGTCTCATCAAACACCGTTGTCATAAACAGGTGGGTGACCACGGAACAATGTTTACGATATATAACAGTTTGCAAATGGCGGCACCCTTGAATGAGCGGGTATCTATTGAATATTTCATCAGATTACTTTTCTTTTCCACCATTTTATATACGCCATACTCCTAAAATTAGCATTCCGCAATCGACAGTGAATGTCGTTTCAATTTTTGCCAAGTCGTTCGCTCCAAGACCCTACAGAGAATTTCGAAGGATGCGATTACGCTAAAACATCATACGTCGACTGTGGTTAGGCGCAATGACGTTATAAACCGTGGGTTGTAATATACCACCAGAACCGGAAAGTTGTTGTTCAACTGATGTCGGGTACACAATATCGCTATCATTGGTAAAAGTGGGTGTAAAAAGCAAAAATAGCTGTGACACGGCCATCTTGTTCGGACATTTTTCGCAAATATTGGCAACGTGATCACTCCACCCGGTAAAGAAAGTGTGTATTTTATTCTACTTCATTAAATTTTGTTCCTACGACCTTTCCTTATACCCAGTTAACAATTCTTCAATACAGGCACAATTGCTCTATTCACCAAAGACCTTAAACGCTACAAAACCTTTGTATTCACCTAGTCTGCGATCCGTATAAAACCAATTGTCATACCCGGAAGAGAGAGAAATCTCCGATATACGTTCAAAATAACGCATGTATTGCGCCATACATGTGTACAGCTGTGTTTTATTTACCTCTTTAATGTAAAATATGAATAGCGGTACCTCGTTCGTTCAATCAATAGCAATGCGGAAGTGTTGTCCATGTTTGGCAGTCACGATTGTTTTGTTCGCTTTTCGGAGCGAACCACTCCTACTCGAGATTACACCATTCTTTTCACATTTTTCTCATATCCTTCTAACATTTTTCTCGCATTCTTCTCACATTAAATTAAATGGCCAGCTGAAGTTTTAGCAATGTAATTAAATTAGATTCAAATTATTTGTTGCCTCATTTAAAGAAAAGATAATTAATCATGTGAGGTTTAACGCCATGTTAACAGTACTTAAGTAATATGAGGGTTTACCTGGATTTTATCAGTGCTTTTCAGGACACTACATTGTCTGTATTCGCTTACATCAATACCATTTATTTTCTCTGCTTTCTGTCTTGCCTAAGGACACTCTTACGAATAGGCCCAGTGCCGTTGGTGATGATTGAACCACGAACCCCTGTGTCACAAGTCTTACGACCTAACCATTGGACCGTATATTTGACGAGTTGAATTATTTCAGTTAGTATGTATCGGGTATCCCTTTTCTGTTTTAATGCCAAATTAAATCGTTATTTAGTGACGTATGAATCAGTGTTATGACCACCTTAAAGTACAACCGAAATGAAAAAAAAATCAAAAGTTCAACGCCCAAAGTAAAAGTCATAAAACATGAAAGGATATGTCAATTGTAAATATACTTTTATTTCTGACAACATAACGTTTTGTGTCACTTAGTACTACTGTGTAGAATAATCGCACAGTCTTTCCATAATATATCAGTTATGATACAAGGTATTGCTTATAAAACAGCGTCTTCTTGTTCGTGTATATGCTGTATCAAACTTTAACAATTTCTCACTATGAGAATCGCATGAATTTTCAAAAATTGAAAGCAATCACAGATGACAAATCCACATTGCAAGAAAATGATACTTTCTTTTAAGCTATTAAATAAAAACATTGGGATCAAAGGATAAACTGCTCAAGATGAGCAATTTATCCTTTTGTCACCGTTGTTTCTATAGGCATTTAGAATATATACTCAAGATGGGAGAATCATGAAGTGTAAGACTAAAGACATTTTTTTCTATTGATTAAATACAAATTAGTTGGTTTGTACAATGGTGATGTATTGGGATCAAAGGAAACGCTAGGCATTAAAAGAAAACCATTCGATATGGCTGCACCTCATTGACCGTTGTCTGAACGTTATCCAAATGTCCCTAATTTGAAAAATCATACAGCCATACCAGAGTTCTGTTTTACTAAATATGTTATGCTGACAATTTGCGTAAGTGCAAAATAACGTTCCCTCTTATAGCAACATTAAGCTAAACGATATTGCATGATAACATATCAATTTGATCGATTTTCCTAGACACCGTCAATGACGTGTTACATGACAATACTGTTTTTTCTTTAAAAATACAATACATGTATACCAGTTTCGACTTATATAACCCAGATATTATCCTTAAGTTGTTAGGTGAAACGGTACCTGGACTCGAACTGGGACCTCCACAAAACATACAATTGCCCCACCTGCCGAGCGAATGCCCTAGAAACCGACTGAGTTTTCCGGCCCGCTTACGTATTTAACTCTTTCGTTTTAAACGAGACCGCTACTACATATTCCCCCACACAAATTAAGTCTATCTCAAATTTCACAAGAGCAACATTTGTTTGTGGAACGATTCTGGAAAATAATACTGTAGCTCTTTAGGTTCATTTATGTTGGGTGCCAATGTGACCAGAAATATATGAGGCCAGACCGGGACTCGAACCCTTGACTGAATACTATACACAAATATGATTGGCGATGCAAATAAAAAAAACCGCTCTTTTTTTCCTTCTAGAAATTGATCTTGCTCGAAAACAACGTTATCCGTCATGTTATTAATTGAATTCAATTTTGTTTTGCCTAGTCATTATTATTTCATGTCTATGTTTTGTTGTTTGTTAAATTTACTTCAGTCCCGATAACGTTCATCACGATTTTATGAAAGAAAACTCGCCTGTATTTTTTACTTTTGTTGATTGTTGATCTACTTTTTTATTCATTGTTCTTTATTTCTGTCTAAAAGAACACAATGAAATGTGTGGGAAACCAAAATCAAATAAACTTGATGTTCATAATGTCTTCAACAACACTTTCGTAAACGATGTAGGAGTATCCATTTTCTTATATCGTACAATGTCATGTATGCTGTTTGCTTCCTTTTTCCTATTGATTAAAATTGTCTGCTACATAAGACATCTTGAACCAGTGCAGACGACTTGACAAACCAGTGTGAAAAAGGGCTACACTGCTCATTGGTTACAATTTATCTTTTGTCACATTAGTTTCTTCCTCACAGCATGAAAAGCTATATATTTTCATTCTATATTTGGCTGTCTATAGTAAATTTTATTTTGGAATATTCACGAATTTCCATATAAGGAAATGGGTAAACATCTCGACCAGCACGATATAATGACAGCGTACAATGTGAAACCCTTATAGTGCTAGAACCGTCTTCATGCTTATGCAAACAGGTAAGATCCAGGCCAGCCGCCAAGTAAATTTGCGACTGGCCTGTGATCTAACCTGTTTGCTACTCTGAGTATCTTTCCTCATCAAAATAAAGCATATATTCAAGGTTTTGGAAAGCAGACGACATAAAAATCTATTTTCAAAAAATAACCCAGTACTCTTAGGGTTATGCCAAATAAGTCCATTGAACCGAGTACCCCGTCACGCACGGACTACCGCTAAAAATAACCCGGTATTTAAATAAAACGGACAGGCGAAAACCTGCGATTTTCCATTCACGATATGTGTATTGGGGAGCTACCCGTGACGTCACGCACCATTGTACTTGCCGTGGTATCGGTCACGATCTTTTCAATGAAAACATTGTAATACTCCAGGTCCTTTTTACATACCCGTCTCTCAGTATTCATACGTATACATTTAGTTTTCGAACAATAGTCATTTACGTTTCGATACTAGTTCTGTTATTTGATTTTCAGTACGATATATTAACGATATCTGAGGACATGTATAGTGAGAAATTGTGTTAAAAGCATTATTGTGTGATGAACAATGTATTGATCTATTGATATATGCTAATCCTTTTTTGAAGTCAATAAGGAAAACATAATTGGATTTTATACGCTCCGACAAAGGTATGTCTGTTTTAGAAAAGCCTTTTCTTTTTTTAATTTTCTTTTCACTTTCATTTTAATACTCCCGCTAATGCAAAATCAATAAATGTAACTAAAGAAAACGATTCATAAAATATTGAATCTTGGATGTAATCTATAGGATGCAAATCATAACGATGTTGTGTACATGTTTCCGAGAGATCTGGTATGTGTTTGGTTAATATGGAGTTTAACGCCGTGTCAATAATTGTCAGTTATATTACGCATTGCCTGGGTTCTCCTGTGCTAGGTCACGGCTCTAGCAGAGAAGTCTTCTGCGAAATCACAGGCACTAGTAAGGCTCGTTTCATTGGTTGCATGAGTTGTAAGACCGCCACATTAACCACTGCATGTATGTTTATAGTATGTGATCGACACTGGTGCAGTGGTAGAGCGTCGCCCTCTTGTACCGAGGGCTCGAATCTCCGTTAGGCGAGGTGAAAAATGCCGAGACTAACCCACACATCGGCGCGAGTACTGGTGTAGTATCCAGGAAGCAGTCATCGAAAGTGAATTTAATAAGCTTCAAGATTCCGTCTGAATCGATGTAAGATAAATAAGTCTAAACTTAGTATGTTTTACTGGTCTACGACAGGCGCTTGTTCGATCCCTTTTCAATCGTTACATGAAGCCAGAAGGGAATTAGACAAGGATCATTCCAGACATAGCCCAGTTCTGTGGGACATTATGACAAACTGACCCCGCAGTTTTGTGAGACAGACGGCCTGTTGTAGAATGTCAACTTCTTTATGAGACAGTCAGAGGTGTGAATCCCGTACAAGTTGATATGAAACATTGGCATTGATGAATCAAGAATGACAAAAAGTTAAAACCCCGTTGTGTAGTTCAATCTTTTTTATGAGAGACAGACGGCCTGTTGTAGAATGTCGACTTCTGGATGAGACTGTCTGAGGTGTGACTCCCATTAAAGGCGAATAGAACTTACACGCGTATGTTCATATAAAAAGTCGACATTGATGAAATATCATAAAAGGTCAAATCAATAGTCAAATTTCATGTATACGCTGCAAGTACTAATTGTACAATTAATGCAAAATGACAAAGTGTATATGATAAATACAGTATTCAACTACAAAAGAATCAATAATGATAAAAAGTTAAAACGATATTCAATCATTAATCAAACACGTTTCTAAATCATGTTAGCTTTTGATTTAAAGGCACATATAAGGAAATAGGTAAACATCTCGATTGTATATGTACATTGTATATTGGACAGACTCGTATCCCTCATTAACTGAACTGGAAAATAATAACGATTTATTGATATTGACAAACACATGGACGTTATTTGAGCCATGCAATAGCAATGACAGTGGCATATATTTCGTTTATTCGAATGGACAATTGAGATTGATCCCAAGTAAAAACATCAAAATAAAACATGGACACAAAACCCTTTATAGTATCGGTATAATCTAGTGTAACGAAATGATGGGAATGCCACTGCGAACATATGCTCCTTTTGACATATTCGTGTCTTGATTTGTAAGCATGCGTTCGATTATGATATTATGCTATAAAGGGATTTGTTAGGGGGATGTCTTATATCAAAACATTACACAAACATGAATTATGACCTAATTAGTTATATACGCATAAGCATAAGTTCCCTCTGTTGAGACTAATTAATTATTCAAAAATCAGCAAGAGCTAATGACAAATCGTTCGATGCGATTAGTCTTTCATCTTTTCTATGAAACTATCACAACATGGTGATCAAAAGGCTTGAAGTATGAACAATGCAACATTATATCATTGAATGAGTTGACATTTGTCAAGTATGAAAAAGGAATATTTCTCGTATACCAGAAGATAATAACAAGTTTGTGAAGGGGGGATATTGCTTGTGATAAGCAATGTCTCCTTTTTTTACACTTATGTTTTACCATCGACTGCAGATGCATGTTAACGGGAAACTACGATTTAAAACAGTCCAACCATTCCTTAATGGAAAGAAAAGGAGACAACTGTATTATACACGCTGATTTGTTTTACATGTGTGTGAACAATCTTATCAACGACATTGATTATTGTGTAAAATAAATCGAGATATATGGATAGATGTATTGATCCCGTATTTAATATAAATTGAATACCGTAATATGCCAAGAAAATGCGCTACAAAATGATACTGACAACAATGTATAAATGTTTAAACTTTTGTTTAAAAAAGTTATAAACTTTTGACTTACTTTTTGGTTCCGTCATTATGCTTTATGGTTTCGACTAGCAATATCAGTTTGCTATATAAATTGACTAATAGTTGTTTCACTAGTCTCAATTGGTTATTATTTTGCAGCACTTGATATAAGGTAGCTCCGACTTATTAAAACTCGTAACCTAACTTTTATTTCGAACAGAGACTTGACCATACCAATGTTCATTGTCAATCACAATATATCAACAATACCAAGTATTTTCATATAAACATACACCAATGGTATGACTGACTATAGTTCAGAAGCAGGTATGACATATGTAATAAAGAACACCATTGTAAAACTGTTCAAGTTCACATGAGATTGGAAAACGGGATGTACTAAAATACGATGTCCGTGAAGTTAGGAGTCAGTAAATGAAATGAAATATATGTGCGCAAATGGATCGTTTTAAGTCGACAGTGGATAATCTTGAAATAGAAAGGACCTTTAAGATGTTTTGTCTGCACGAGGTAACCTAATTACCCAATATTGTATAATGTTGGTCTGGTTTGGGAGCAAGACAAATTTAAGCAGACGACAAAATTCAGGTGTGTCTGTGCTTAATTTTACTTTGTTTTCCCTTTTCATCGAACCACCGTAACAAAAATAAACTCGCACTTGAAAGAGCGGAGTGAAGATCCATTTAAACGAAATGGAGACACGAAACGTGAATCAAAAATAATCTTCTAAAAATGGTTATTTTCTTGGTTAACCATTTCATTCCTTTTAATTTTGAAAAGGCCATTGCTTGTTGAACTTGGGAAGTTATATCGTCGAAATTGGAAAACTAAAACAGCTGGTATGACTTTAAATTCTTGGGAAAACTGCGTGATTTAAAAGAAACCTTCCCGCTGGGAAGCTGCCTTTCATAGTCCCCTGTTATAAAGCACGAACAAGTCCTGGCTTAAAAGTTTTTTCCACATTTCAAATAATCATTAGAATTATCGCACCTATACGGTGGCACAGAGGTGACATGTATGCGATTTTTTCTCGTTATTCCGAGTTAGTAAGTCGAAATAACGAGATAATTAAGTCGTTATTTCGACTTACTAACTCGAAATAACGACTTAATTATCTCATTATTTCGAGAAATTAAGTCGAAATAACGACTTAATTATCTCGTTATTATCGCACACATGTCACCTCTGTGCCTACTTACACTTATCTTTGTCAAGGGTAAACAAAAGAAGGGTTACGCTTAATGGTTTAACTATGGTTTAACGTTACTTGCGATTTAAACTTCAATCACTTCGCATCGGTTATGAAACAAGCGCTTTTGCAACTTAGGTCAATAACTCTTGAGATTGCTTCATGAAAACATCATCAATATTTGCGCCAAAAGTGAATTAATGGAAAGGTCGAAAAACGATGGCCAAAGTTTAAACACAAATTCCACATTTTGATAGTCTGTTAAAACATGTCATACTGTATTCAGCATCAACATTAAGGCATTTTAATGCCTTGTCAATTGCTCAAACCGAAGCATTCTGTTATAGGGGAAGATTCTTATAATAACTAGGGCTTGCACAATTGAAATCCAAATCTCTAAGATAGTCTTTTTAAGATACAAATGATGTGCGAGCAAGCTTTGTAACAATGTGCTCTATCATTCTTTTGTTTAAATTAAAAAATTGTCACAACTTTCGCGAATTGAATATTTTTGAAGCCAAATTTGAAAAATTTGAGTCAAAGGTGAAGCAAATTTAAAATTGAAGGCTGGTCAATAGTTAACCGGAATTGAGTCGAAAGAAGCTATGTTCATTATAATCCTTCAAATCTACAACAGTTCGCTACTGATTTTTTTTATCATAAACTACTTTTCAATTTGTTCATTATTTGGCTCCTTTCATGTACTAACAAAATGTTTCTAAAATGCCTTATTCTATTATTATTAAAAGACAGCAACAAACGAATGGCAAATAAGTTCTCTCTTACTTCTCTGCTTACTCATCAATCTCTTTATGCAGAACTCTAGCCAGTAAAGACAGTACTATATGGAAGGTGTTTTTAATTATAAAGAATTATCCCGATGAAAATAAAATATGGTGTTACTGCTTAAAAACCGTACTCATCGTTATAAAGATACCGAAAGAAAAGCCACCTAAAACGGTAAAACTTACGAGAGGTCATAAAACAACAATTTGAATATGTATTATCCAGCTCATTGAATAACATGCAATGATTTGATTTTTAAAAAGAAATAAGTAATAGGCAAGCCTGATGTGTGTAAATGTTCCTGTTTCAAACCGCTTTTAAATTATATTGAATGGATTTTTGCATAAATAACAAAAGAGAGTGTCTAAACATTTCTGTCGAGTTCATATTCTTCTGTATCCTTAAATGAGCATGACAGATATTTCGAAACATTGCAAAACATTAAAAACGCATGAATATTGCCAGTTTATTGTACGACATATATGTCACAAAAGGCAACACAATTCAGCGTGTTTCTTTTAAATTTCCTCAGCATTGTTTATATGAACGAATCGAAAAAGGAAACTAATATTCAACATTAGCCCTTCTTCGCGATAGTGGTCTGTTCTTCAACATATTGAACATATCTCAGCAGACGATTCGAATTTCAGCTGCACTTTTTAAATCATCCCTTCCATAATAAAGATATAACCCAGCTGTCGATGTCGAAGTCTATGGCTAGTCAAAATTGAGAATATAAGCAAACGACAAAACTATTTGGCAAACACATCATTTTGTAAAAAGAAAGCAATGCAACAATTACATTGTTTGTGTTGTGTTCTTTATGCTTCAACAATAGATCAGTCAGATTGGAATTAAATAGAGAAAGGTGTACAACTTGATTGTGTGGTTTCTTAAACACCAATCTTTTGACTGCCCCAAATTGAAAGGGTTTGCAGACGACATTTCAAATTGTGATGAAATTGGAAAATAGTCTTCTGATAGGCTAGAAAACATTGAGGGAAAAGGAGAAATTGCTCGTCAGGAGCAGTTTTTCTTTTTCCTACAATGTTTTCTTAAGTCATTTGCAACAAAGTGGTCAACTGTCGTTATTGTTTGGTGATGGGTAAGGCTGCAATCAATCTCTAACATC